>JAFFST010053768.1:16279-34010 GCA_022414735.1 Noturus placidus | reverse complement strand
GAGTTTGCATGTTCTCCCCGTGTGTCGGGGGTTTCCTCCGGGCACTCCGGTTTCCTCCCCCAGTCCAAAGACATGCATGGTAGGCTGATTGGCGTGTCTAAAGTGTCCGTAGTTTATGAATGGGTGTGTGAGTGTGTATGTGATTGTGCCCTGCGATGGACTGGCACCCTGTCCAGGGTGTACCCCGCCTTGTGCCCTCCTGGGATAGGCTCCAGGTTCCCCGTGACCCTGAAAAGGAGTAAGCGGTTGAAGATGGATGAATGGATGGATAATAATAATAATAATAATAATAATAATAATAATAATAATAATAAAAGATGTTATGTTCTAAAATGCATTTTCTTAGGTGGAATAAAAATAATAATAATATACGCTGTATAAAAAGGTAAAATAATGTTGTAGTTGTTTAAATAGTCGTTTCATTGAATTTGTTTTTTCCAAATAAAAAGGTAACAGTGAACGTGTAAATTCTTGTAATTGAACACACTGACACAAGCAGATTGTGTGAAATGTTTCCTAGAATAAATGTCTTTTATTATTTTTTATACTTTACACTAATTAATCATAGTTTTTTTTTATTGTAAATACAAAGAACAGTAATAATTCAAAAAGCACAAGAAAATAACACCACCATCTACTTTAAACAGGGAATAGGAACCATTTGAGATTCTCTTTGATTTCAGGGGCCGGATTTCCAGGCGTGCCGCGCCGATTCGCTGATCTTCAACGCATTCTTTTCAGGAAGTGTATTTTTGGAATTATTTGTTGATCTGACGGTTTACCGGAAGTTCCGGTGTTATTTCACTTCCGATGTACGCCAGCGGAAATGAATGTGTTTTTGCGGTCTTTTGGATTTTAACTTTTTTTTTTTTTCAAGGTACGACTTGGAAAACTCACACCTAACATCATTGTATGTGTGTTTTTAAATACATATAAATAATATAATGCGTTATTAACGTTCCAAAATTGCAGCTGCCACAATGGCTGAGTGTAGGCGGTTTGACAGCTCTCCTAGCTATGTGCTAACCTAGGTAGCAGTCAATAGAAGGAAGGGATCAGGAACAGCGCCTTTATTCCTGTATTGTCATTTTATTTCCAGCTTCTTCAGTGTCGTCCAGGTAAAGAAAACAGTGGGGTAATCGGAACAATGGTGGTCAGAGATTAATCGTTGAGAGCAATGGTGGTCAGAGATTAGTTGTTAAGGCAATGACTGAGTGGTTAATCTTTGGGAATGTTGGTGGCCAGCGATTGATTGGTGAGAACGATGGTGGTCAGCGATTGGTTGTTGGGAACAATGTTGGGTTACTCCTTGAGATTAATTGTTGGGAATGCAGGACAGTCAATAACATAACAATTGGGAACAATGGTGGTCAGCGATAAATCGATGGGAACAATGTTGGTCAGCGATTAATTGCCGGGAACAATGGCAGGTGCGATCAATCGCTGGCAACAACGGTGGACAGCGATTAATCGTTGGGAGTAATGATGTTCTGTGATTAATCGTTGGGGGCAATGGTGGTCAGTGATTAATCGATGGGGCAATGTGGGCAGTGATTAATCGTTGGGGGCAATGGTGGTCAGCGATTAATCGATGGGGCGATGTGGGCAGCGATTAATCGTTGGGAGTAATGATGTTCTGTGATTAATCGTTGGGGGCAATGGTGGTCAGTGATTAATCGATGGGGCAATGTGGGCAGTGATTAATCGTTGGGGGCAATGGTGGTCAGCGATTAATCGATGGGGCGATGTGGGCAGCGATTAATCGTTGGGAGTAATGATGTTCTGTGATTAATCGTTGGGGGCAATGGTGGTCAGTGATTAATCGATGGGGCGATGTGGGCAGTGATTAATCGTTGGGAGCAATGGTGGTCAGTGATTAATCGATGGGGCGATGTGGGCAGCGATTAATCGTTGGGAGCAATGGTGGCCAGTGATTAATCGATGGGGCGATGTGGGCAGCGATTAATCGTTGGGAGCAATGGTGGCCAGTGATTAATCGATGGGGCGATGTGGGCAGCGATTAATCGTTGGGAGCAATGGTGGCCAGTGATTAATCGATGGGGCGATGTGGGCAGCGATTAATCAATGGGGCGATGTGGTCAACGATTTGTTAAGGGCAATGACGGTCAGCGATTAATCATTGGGAACAATGGTGGGCGGCGAATAGTTGTTAAGGACAATGGCAGTCAGTGATTAATCGGTGGGAATGTTGGCGGCCAGCGATTGATTGGTGGGAACAATGGTGGGCAGCGATTGGTCGTTGGGAACAATTGTGGTCCGTGATTAGTTGTTGGGATTAATTGTTGGGAATGCAGGACAGTCAATAACATCTACTCAAAAAGCAAATAGATTTGTTGCTAGGCTCTTTTTACACATAAAGTTGCAAAAGGGGACTAAAAATCTAGCGATAATGTCAGAAAGTTGCTAAATACTGTTCTGTGGCGCTCAAAATAGGAGAAAAAAATTGTATATCAAGTGGACCACCCAGTCAGCACAAGTAGGCAACTCGACTCACCTGTCAATCATGTTGCCCCACAGTTTTGAAAGCTCGACCTCTTGTATTAGCATTCAGGTGTAGCATATAGGACTGTTACCATGGGGATATTGTAATTATTCAGGCGTCGGCTGATATTTTTTATTATATTGACAATATAACGTGTTATTGACGAATCCCTGGATGTATTAGTTCAGATTGAACTTGTTCCACTAACCACCAACATTATCGACTCCTCTTTTATTGATCTTTGGTTTCCCAGGTCACAGCGAGTTCAGTGACAGTGAAACAGCATGGGTCTGTTATCTGACCCGAACCGAAGGAAGGCGTTGACCAATCTCCTCACCCGCCTCAACACTCCTATATGGTAAGCAGTCACTCATCAGGCTTGGCCAAAAAAAACCAACAACTTAAATTTGAATTTATGTTCTTGGATGTTAGGCTTGTCAGACTATTCTTCATTTTTACATGATCCAATAAGGTGAGCATTGCCATTCGCAATGCAAACTTTCAGATTCAGTGCTTAAAAACGTAAATAATAGTCAATCAAACGGAGTTAAAGATGCCATGAATTGGGCCAGGTAAAGTCGTCTTAATGCTCTGTTTGGACCACAGTGTGGTGTGCTACCTGGCGGCCGTTGCCTGGTTCATGGGAATGGCTTTTGAGCCGTTCACTCTGCGGACGTACATGTCGGAGAATGCAATGGGTTCCACCATGGTTGAGGAGCGGTTCCCCTCAGGAGAACGAGCCTTGGCTACTGCACGGGAGTTTGCAGCGCAAAAGAAAAAGGTTGGGTAAGTAGAACAGGCTTTCATAGAGCTGGCTTGTTTCTGTATGCTTTGAGAGGAAAATGTCTGCACATGATTGTCTCTTTATTAATTCCTGTCTCGGTCACTGAAGGGGCATGCCGGTGGACTGGCTGGTGAAGACGATGCAGGCCAGAGGGCTGGAGGTTTTCACTCAGAGCTTCTCACGCACTCTGCCGTTCCCTGACGAGAGCAAGGAGAGATTTGTGAGTTTGTACACTGGCATAAACGCACAATCCGATTCAATTCAGTTCCGTTCGCAACAGGTTTATCGGCGTGACTTTAAGATATACAGTATTGCCAAAAGACCAGGAAGCTTTGTTTTGAAGTGGAAATGAACATTATGCAGTGACTAAAGGATGCAAAATAACACACAGACAGTTGAGAAATTAGCTGAAGCAGGGGCGACATAAAGTGACTTAGTGAAGTTTTGAACATGAAGGCTATAACATATATGATGTATAAACCTGTATTATTACCTTAATAAGGAATACACAGGGAAAATGTCTTTGGGAACAGTGCTTGGACCCAGAAAGGTTCAGTCTTGAATATATATATATATATATATATATTAATAGAATTTTGCATAAGTGAAAGCTGAAATGAGATTTCTCTCTCTCTCTTTCAGATGGTTCGAGGCACTAATGTGTATGGGATCTTGCGAGCGCCGCGAGCTCCACGAACAGAATCCCTGGTGCTCAGCGCCCCCTGCAGTCCCGGCAACAACAACCAGGCAGTCGGTCTTCTGCTGGGTCTTGCCCAGTATTTCAGAAGTGAGAGGCTTTAAAAAGTTGACATATACCCCCACACACACTGCACACACTTCATGTGCATGCATTCACATTTAAATTTCTGCTGTGCTTTTTAGTAGAAGGTATAATTGAGGGCTAAAACAAGCACCATGGGCAAATTAAACAAATAAATAAGTCTGTGTGTGTGTGTGTATATATATATATATATATATAAGATTTATAAGAGTTGTATCCACTATGTCACGCAAGCGTAATGTTTCTAATGTTGTAATCTCAGGTCAGATTTACTGGGCTAAAGACATCATATTCCTGGTGAACGAGCATGATCTCATTGGCATGCAGGCTTGGTTAGAGGGCTACCATCACACTAACATCACTGGTGAGTTACACGTCTCCTCTCAGAAGGAAAGAGCAGCTGAGCTGTTGTTGTTGTTGTTGTTGTTGTTTTTAATTTGCACATTTAAGCTGATGCCAGCTGAATAGCCAAAATCCATTAGAGCACACTGATAGAACTGCAATATTCAGAGAGTTTGTTTCAGCCTATGCTTGTCCTGTTGTTTCAAACTAAATACCGAAAATTTCAGTTGATTCACAAACTTCCTTTCAGTGCAGATACTGTAATTACTGTATGATCCAATTCTTTCATGATAACAGGTTTGTTAAAATCTCACTGGAACATCTGCGTTAGTATTGAATACACAACTGGCAAGTGTTATTGCGTCATAAAATTCAAGAGCCAATCACATTTCAGTATGCAAATAGATATAAATACTAAGTACTCTGTCATCGGTCGGACGTATGTAAATAAATAAAGGTTATGTGAACTACTCAATATTCACTACATGCATTCATATACACACAATATGCATTCCAAAAATCTGTGAAATGAAAGGTATTGTATAACGTTTTGAACTTTATCCGATTCATTCATTGAATCCAGGATTTAAACCTGGATTGAGGAAACCCTGGGGTACATGCTCCTACAGCGTCAAAACTTTCAAAACGTGTGGGATGATTTATAAAATATTGTCCTTATGTTAAGATCAAGGTGAAACGCTTTCCAGCCCAACACTCCAGCGAGCTTTAAATCATTTCAACACCTGAACATGGACTTGCAGGGAAAATGGAGCGATTAAAGTTATACTAATGTAAATACCATGTATACGTTTTAATGAAAACGTTGTTGTTGTTTATTTTTTTTTTTACTTGCTTGCTACATGAATCTTGATTGGATGAAGTCTTCTAACGTCCAAAACGTTTGAAGGTCTATAAAATGTAATGTTGGAGGCAAACACTTTAGAAAATATCATTTCTGAACATTTACACAGTTTAAAAATGTTGCATGATGCAAAAGAGGCAACAAAAAATCTATAGTTTTTAAATATCTAAGGCGTCGGGTCAGGAAGGGGGAGGTAGTTTATTTATTTTATGTAGAGATTGAGAATAAGAGCTATAAGCTATAAGACCTCCAAGTGATTTGGAGGTGATTTCCAATTCATGTTTTCTTCAAATATAAAAAATAAAAAGAGCTTTATATTTACCGTATACATGAAAGGGTTAAATGTGTTGTAGGTATATAACGTGCACTTTTTGTCTTCTAGTTTAGACACAAAAGTCTAAATTGTTTCTCTTTTTCTTTTGGCGTAAATCCGACGCTATGTTGTAATGGATCGATCCCTCTGGTCAATCAATCAGGGATGAGCTTCACGCCGCTTCAGGGCCGAGCCGGCTCTATCCAGGCTGCTCTCTCGCTGGAGCTCAGCAGTGACGTGATCACCAGTCTGGACTTGGTACTGGAGGGGCTAAACGGGCAGCTCCCCAACCTCGACCTGGCCAACCTCTTCAACGCCTTCTGCCAGAAGCTTGGCGTCCTCTGCACCATTCAGGGGAAGGTAAGGGAAACGTCAAGACGTGTACTGTATAGATAGCGTTAAACCTTCATGATGCACACCGTGCATGTGGAAACATTTTTAAATGCTATAAAGGCCGCTCATAACGTAGGTGTTTTTGTTTTATACTGCAGCATTGTATGTTTTATATAGTAAAATAAAATACCTGGAGCTATTTAATAAGGCTATGTCTGATGGAGTTAATTGTTAATAATTGGAGGCAATTTTATATATATATATATATGCAAATTTTTTTAGTGACAAATAATTCATAATATGACAATAATTCATTTATATTTACAATAAGACCTGTTGTTTTGCCTAATATTCACTGGGTCTATTAATGATATGTGAGAATATTTGCATTTACATTTATTCATTTAGCCCACACTTTTATCCAAAGCGACTTACAAATAAGAAAATACAAGCAAAGCGATATATCAAGCAGAGAACAATACAAGTAGTGTATTGATTATATAATTATTTACTTACATAGTTCTTTTCATCTACATAGTGCCCTGCAAATGAGTAATTTTTTTTAACAAATATATAGTGTTTTTTTTTTTAGGTTTTTTTTTTTCATCGACATAGTATATTAAATGGTTTAAAATATATTTAATGCGGAAAACTATGATTAAAAATGTCCTAGGAGCAAAATCTTCACATTTTCAGCCTGATTTAAAAATGCCCCATCTGTAAACATGCATGATTTATGTAATTTGTCCTTCTACCATCCCAAATATCTAACCAGCTAGCTAACGGACTAACTAGAGAACAAGTTCACATCTGTCATTCATAATAATAATATAAAATATCTCAGAATTGTACATCGGGCTGTCCCGCATGTTGCGCGTTAAATACATGGTTTTTTTTTTGTCACGAGCCGCTTGCATCCTCTCTCAGCTCCAAAGGAACGACTGGGACACTACGGAGGGTTACACAGTCGCTGCACAGACCATGATGCTGATGGTGCTGAAGCAGGCGAGCGGTCGGCCCTGGGGTGACCACGGTCTCTTCCTGCGCTACCACATCGAGGCCGCGACCATCCGCGGCATCAACAGCTTCAGACACTACAAGACTGACACCACCACTCTCGGCAGGTCTGCTGTGTTTTCCTTGCTGTCTGTTGTCTAACAGGTGCCTCGTGTCATCAACTCCGCATAGGAAAAATTCAAAATGTTTTTTTAAACATAAACGTTAGAATGAACAGGCGCACAAAAATGGGTTCTGAAGGTACATGGGCAGTTTACACACACACACACACACACACACACACACACAAATATAAAGAGTAATAAAGCTTAATAAATAGCAATAGATTATATTCACTCTGTGTGTGCACGCATGTAACTAATCATTTTAATTCAGACACGCCCACAATTAACCATATGGTATGTAAGTGTGAATATTTCCCAATCTTTATTTGGATTAATTCTGCATTTTGCTTTGAAGGGTTCACACAATTTACACACCATTGATAAACACCATGGATAGATGTCTTGCTCTAACAAGTGCTCCAGTGGTTGTGGATTTGCCTACCTGCCAATAACCGATTAATCAACGGATAGTTTTTAAAATTTATACTGAATGAATACTTTTTTGTTCAAAGCGAAAACAAAACATAACTTTATAGCAAAAATAAACAGTACTGATCGCACCATGAAAATGTACTGTACTTTTTTAAATGAAATAAATATATCAATATTAATATATAAACAATTAGTACATATTAAAGCAAATAAAAATACACATCCGAACCAAAAAAAAAAACCACTTCAAATAACACAGCAAAATTTGTCAGTGATAGTATTTATTTTGCCTCTAGAGGCCGCTCTCGTACTATATAACAACAGCGGACTCTTCTCAGCCACTCCCTAATTGATGTGGATTTTAATCCAGTATCTGTAAGCAAATTGTTCTGGACTTGGGCTGTTTAGCTCTGATCTGCGATCAGAACCTGGCCTTTCAAGAGGTCAGCACCATTAAAGAGACTATAAGTGAAAATTAGAGCTCAGTATTAATGTGAAGTAAAAAAAATAAACATTGGGTTCCAAATGATTTGTGAATAAAACTTGCAAACTCTGTTTTGTGTCTTTCGCTCTCAACATTTCTCAGGCTGTTTGAGGGAATGTTCAGGAAGTTGAATAATCTCCTGGAGAGACTTCACCAGTCCTACTTCTTCTACCTGATGCCTTCACTGTCTCGCTTCGTCTCTATCGGATACTACATGCCTGCGTTTGGCCTGCTGGCTGCCATCTTGCTACTGCGAGTATCCGCTCAGCAACCCATGTCTCTTAACATGCCAAAATACTCCTCTAGGAGCACATATTTATGACCCCTACAGTTTGTATTTGTATTTAGTAAATCAAGGCACCGATGTTGATATCCATCATAATGGCTTTCTTCACTGTGCCTTTACAATGTCTGTATAAAACTTGAGTATACTGACTAGCAGCAGACGTTCTCGCGCCTTTAACTAATGAAAAGCGTTCGCCCTGTTGTCTAAAGAGTGCCATCTATAGCCGAGAATAAAGAGAGCAAACTTGGCTGTGGAAAGAGGTAGAATACTGTCTCTCTCCTCTGTCAATCACAATAACATTAGGCACTGGTGGGCGTCTGTGAGCACGTGTATGCGGAAGAGAGCAGATAGCACTTTCCTGCAATACAGCATAATCAGTGAATATAATTTTTTTTTCTGTTTGTTTATTTTATTGCAGCATGTTACACTATGCTCATGTGTGCTCTATTGCTAAGCGACAAAAAAATCAAATCCTGAAGTGACTGTAGTAATTGTACTAGGAAGTTTTAGTCAAATTGTCTTCAAGATCCTTGACTTCAGTGCAGGCATTGGATCTGTGGGTCCAGATCGGGAGTCCAGCTCCAGTAACCCAGGATGGAGTCGGTGAAGCAGAACCGGTCAGTATGGAGAGTTTGTTTACAGCACTCACTCGGTTTAAGTTATGAACATTTTCAAAAGCTGGAACGCAGGCTCCTGAGTGACGCATCAGAAAACTGTTTGCCCTGCAGGTGGGAGATCGTGAGTTCAAAGAGGAATTATGGCATACTGTTTATTCCCTGTCAGTCGCAGCGATGCTAGCCATTCGGAGATATCTGTGAGCTCATGTATGCGGAAGAGGGCAGATAGCATTTTCTTCTTCCATATGAGTTATTCTGCCCTCCTTCAACATGAGAAGCAGTTTGAAAAGAGGTGCAGTTTGCTGGCTTCGTATGCCTCGGAGAAAAAACACGTTTTCCCCACCCATCCTCTTTAGCTAGAGTTAGTTAACTAGTAGTGACAAGTTGTAAGACTAAGTTGAGGAGGATTTTTTTGTTTTTTTCTCAGCTCCAAAACGACTTCCTTTTCCCCATAGACAGCTCTCTGGTCTTCATGTTGGTTTGTCCTTTTTAACAACAAATGCAGTCTTCACATGTGAAACCCAGGGTTCAAACTGAGAGTAGCCATTCAGAGCTATTCATTCTTTAAGCAATCAATTAAACAGGAGACACCTGGGCAGCAATAAACACATGTTAGTCCCATGTTCCATTATTTTTTATCACAGGAAAAGACGGGTGGTGCCCTGTTGTAAGTTGTTTAACATGTCTAGATGTGAATATGAGGAAATGAAAGCTTAAGTTCTGATCTATTGTCTGATATCATCTTTTGATCTTAAAGCCAAATGTTTTTAGTGTACAGCAAAAGCAAAAGAATTGGCCTTGCCGTTCTTATACTTTCGGAGCGGACCGTATGCAAACGTACAAAGTCAAATCACGATCCTTTAACCATTTCACGGTTTTGATCCGGACCTGTGTGAATTTCCAAATGATTTTACATTATGCTTATGCTGTAATTAAGGTTAAATACAGCTCATTGGCTTTAGTGCCTCCAGTGGCCATTTTGTGTAAATACAGATTTTTTGTATCATTTTCTTAGTGCAACTGGAATCTTTTTTTATTTTTTTTCTCTTCCTCCAGCCGTCTAGTCCGGGTGTCCTGTCTGTGCTGACTCCTATAGTGATCAGTCACCTGTCGGGAATTGCTCTGTACACACTCCCCATCCTGTCTCAGGACATGGCAGTAGAGCACTTCCCCGTGTCTGAGACCGAGGCTGTGGTTCTCACCGCCATCGCCATCTACACTGCAGGCTTGGCACTGCCACACAACACACACAGGTTGTACTATACACACACTACACATATATACAGCTCAGGCAGTTCTCTTCTATTATAATATTTAATGCTTTAGTAGAAGGTTTCAGGAATCACAGTAGAACTAAGCCAACAATCACTTCGAACCACAATGGGGTGGTGTGAGTCACTGTTCCCACTCTGAAGTTCATCATTTTCCTAAAACAGCACATGACAGTGTTTTATTCCTCTTATACAACAATTGGCTTACTAACCCCTATGTTCTAAAACTCAGCGTTACAGCTTTACCTATAAGTGGACACACCGGAGACTCCTTACATGAATGTCTCCTACAAAGGTGATACCAAGTCCCGGTATAACGTGTTAGAACCAGCGCATGAATATACGTAAACCTGTGATTTGTTTTGCAGCTGGAATTACAGTCAAGACTGCTGTGATAGAGAATGAATCAATAATGTACCTTTTTATTGCCAAGTATATATACAGAGTTCTAACTTTGGCGACTTTTCTGACTCCCCGATATCACCGACGTTAATTTTGAATTAATTATTGAAATGCAATATTAAAATAAAGCGTGCGGGTGTGTGTCAGGTTGATCTCAGGCGAGGGAACGGAGCAGGGTTGGCGGTTGCTGAAACTGGCGGCGCTGCTCTACCTGGCCGTGCTGCTCGGCTGCACGGCTCTCATCAACTTCTCCTTGGGCTTCATCCTGGCCGTCACGCTGGTCCCTGCTGCTGCCTGCGTCTCGCCACACATGCCCAAGTATGTAAAAATACACACACACACACACACGCACGCGTCTACACAAAACACTTCAGCTCATCTTAGCCAGTAAGTAAGTGAATTTCAACAACATTTGACAAGCACTGTTGTGACTTTGAATCTGCTTGAAATCTAAGTTACATCACGATATTTACAGACTATACGAGAACAGTCGAGAGGTTTCGTCGTCCTGTTCACTTTGTCTTTCTAATGAGCTCTCATGAGCTTTTACGCTCCAGTGTTCTCATCGTTAGATGAACTAGAGTTCACCTCTACTAGAGGTTACCTCATCCAAAGCATGTCCCTCTATGTGATAAAAACATTTACATTTACATCATTTAGCAGACGTCCTACAGAATCTGCTCTATCCACTTCTCAGTAAATAACTGTGGAAGAATCGGAAAGTAACCAACCCTTACCTGAACAAGTTTTTGTCATGCTGTCATGCTGTTAATAAATCAGCATGCCCTATATACAGTATACAATTATAATTCAACAAAACAAGAAATATTTTTCAGTATTTAATGCTTTATATGTCTGTGTGATCCTCAAAGTTTTTGTTTTATTTTGTTGCAGTGGAGGAAAACGCACAACCCATATTATCAAAGTTATTATATTTAAGGGTCCAAGCACCAAAGTCAACTAAGACCTAATGCGTTCTAAGGAATAGAAAGTTCTATGGGTCTAATAATTAAAAAGAAAAAAATTGCAAAGCAACTTGCGGAGTTTTTTGTTTTGTTTTTTTTTTAATTGGCGAAATCGCATTTATTATATTATATTTTATAAACAAAATATTCCTTCATTGTTAACAATTTTTATTGATTCTCATACACTTTTCAGAGTACAACAAGATATATCAATACAGAATCAACATAGAATCAACATTTTTTTTTTTACCCCGATAACAGATTACATATGATCAATTTACTTATGATTCATGTACATGTGATTTAATTACATATGATTCATTTTCATAAATCCATACAGAATCAAACTTTTAACCCCAGTAACGTACCTCCCACAAGATTTTTATATATGATTCATTTATATATGATTCATTTATATATGACTCATCTATATATGATTCATCTATGTCATTTTACATGTGGTTCATTTACACTTGATTCAACAAAATATTCCTTGATGAATTTCAAAATGAAAGTGTTCATGACATAAATCTTTACTGCAGGGGCTCTGGGGAATTCATTTTACTGTTAAAGCGGTCTCTGGCCGCAAAACTCCTGATGTACAGTATATACGTTGAATGAAAAGGCTTTTAAAATTGCAATTCAAAAAGTGCAACAAAACAAATTTGTTCCTAAATTGCTTGAAGTAGGGGGAAAAAAATCTTTTTCATTTTTTATCAGTTATCATTTACGTCATTCAATTTTTATCTTGCAACCCTGATCAAACATAAGGAATCTCTACTGTTACTACGTGCCTGGATGTTCCCAGTTTATTTCCAGCCATGTTTATCCTCGTTAACTAACTCTAAAGCATGGAATAATCTCTTCATGATCTTGACTAAAAGATCAATTGGGATAAAACATCATACACTTCAACAAGTATACACTTACAGTAAACCGGAATAAACTGATTGAAGCCAGTCCCATCAGGTTGAGCCTGTAATAGCCATGTAAATATTTGCGTCGGATTACTTTTGCTATCGGAACCGTCATGAGCTTTGTGTTCATGTGTGTTCGAGTCATTACGAGCTCCTTGTGAAATAAAACCGTTCATGTTACAGATGAAATGTTCTTCTCAGACAGTACTCTATTAATATTGTTAATATCAGTGTGTGCATTTTATATTACTTTTCTACAAGCAGGTCATCCTTGCTCCTGAATGTCAAGCAGATATCAAGTTTAAGATGTCTTTCGAGATTAGGTCTCAAGCTGTTAGGTGGGGTTTGACAATTGAATCATTCCTGTATTCATGAAGCCCCGCCCCCAGGATCTACGGCAACCTGTGTAGCATCCAAACACATGTTTTCCAGACGAGTTTTCTCAGCAACTTAATATACTTTTCGTATAACTTTTTTTTTTCCTTTCTACATATCATCTATGGCTATTTGTACAAGTAAGGAATAAAAAACCTTTATTTTAATAAATACACTCGGATGAGAGAAACTCATTAACGACTTGGACTCACTGGACATTGTTATTGTAACACTGATACTAAACATCGCTCCGTGCAGGTGCATAACTCTACACCCTGTCCTGTTTATTAGGAATATCTGCATTTGGATTGTGATGACTCAGCTTTTTTTTCTGTCTCTCAGGTCTTTAGGTGCCTTGGCGATGGTGCTGCTCAGTCCAGGCTGCGTAATCTTCTACTGCATCTTCCTCTTCCAGGACCTCCAGGAAATGCCGGTGACTCTTCCCGAGTGCTGCGTGCTCTTCCTGTCCGTCATCTCTCAGGGCATCCTGGACCACACCCTCTACGGTTCGCTGGTCTACCCTCTGCTGGCGCTGTTCGTGTATCCGTGCTGGCTGCTGCTCTGGAACGTTCTGTTCTGGAAATAAGGACATGAACATGAACTAAAGCGCCTGTCAGGGAGACTGATCAGAAATACTCAGACCTGCCTTGGGAGGCACCTGAGAGGCAATTTTAGGGGAAACGGGGCAGGGCTTAATGAGCAGCCATGGAGGGGGTTATCAAGAATATGGGAGGAGCTACTGAAAAACAAGAAGATATAGGAAAAAGAAAATTGCAGATGGTGTTTTCTCCTGTAAGCTATTTCTTTGTATGTTGTCCATATTTGTTTTCGGAGACTAACCAGGAAAGTCGTTTGTTTAACACTGAAAGGAAACGTAAATATGTTGGGGTTTTTTTTGTTTTTTTTTTTATAAAAGTACGCATCCGTGTTTGTCTGGGTACCCGATGATTCTCTATAACGGCTAGCAGGAATCACAGAGTGTTTAAACTAATGGCACATTACACTGTGTGAAATTGCAGCCAGAAAGAGAACATGTTCACATTTGAAGCCTTACTGGCTGAAGATTGCTGATAAACTGGGTCTCTAATTAATGTGACGAGCTGTTCTGAACAAAGTAAATGAGGCACAACGTCATGAAAGGAAGCATACAGCTCACTGACCCAACCTCCCATTTTGGTTTTCTTTCTTGGCAAATCTTTTCTCAGAGTTGATGAACAGTTGTTGTTTTCTTACTTGAATTTAAATATACTTTTTTTTTTTTATTAATAAAACACCTAAAACCTGAAAGTCTGTGAATGAATGCTGTCCGTACAAGGTTTCTTAAGGCATTTCTCATTTAAGGTGCAAGTTAAGAAGAAAAATGTCTTACGAATTACAATGGTTTATTTTACATTTATTGGAACAGAAAGTGTTTACTCAACTCTAAAAGATATAGACTTTAGATTGTGTTTACTACCTTGTCAGAATTGCATCTGTGTAAATAAATAAACAAAAATGTAAATCTCTGTAGCATAAATCAATGGTTCTCAAACTTCAGGGACTTAACCTGTAAAAAAAATAAATAATTTAGTCAGCCTGTAGTACAGTTTTCTGACAAAACAACCAAAATATTTATTTAAAAAAAAAATCTATGAGCATTATTTAAATGTGTACAATAATATTTTGGCTATGTATTTGAGCAATGGACTTTTATTATTATTTTTAGTTCTGACGCTTACACTCAAATCTATCCATCCATCCATCTTCAACCATTTACTCCTTTCACGGGGGAACCTGGAGCCTATCCCAGGGAGCATCGGGCACAAGGCGGGGTACACCCTGGACAGGGTGCCAGTCCATCACAGGGCACATTCACATACACTCACTACGGACACTTTAGACACGCCAATCAGCCTAACATGCATGTCTTTGGACTGGGGGAAGGTACCCGGAGGAAACCCCCGACACACGGGGAGAACATGCAAACTCCACACACACACATGGCCCTGGCGAGACTCGAACCCCGAACCCTGGAGGTGTGAGGCGGACGTGCTAACCACTAAGCCACCGTGCACCCAAATCTAATTCTAATAAAAATTTTCAATTATGTCCCTTAAATAATTTTAAAGGTACACTATATCTACATTACTATGTAATAGATACACATTCAAGGTGCAATATATGGCAAAGGTATGTGGACACCTGACCATCACACCCGTATGTGTTTGTTGAACGTCTCATTCCAGATGTATTCCTACTTGCTGTTATAATAAGCTCCACTCTTCTGGGAAGGCTTTCCACTAGATTTTGGAACGTGGCTATGGAGATTTTTGTTCAGTCAGATACAAGAGCGTAAGTGAGATCAGATACTGATGTCTGGGGTGCATTTGTGGTTCCAGTTCATCTAAAAAGGTGTTCAGTGGGGTTGATGTCACGGCTCCTGTAGTTCTTCCACTCCAGCCTTGCCACGCCATGTCTTCATGCAGCTCGCTTTGTGCACAGGGGCATTGTCATGCTGGAACAGGTTCAGGCCTCTTACTACCAAAAATGCCAAGCTACAGCATACAAAGACAATCTTTACCAACTCTGTGCTTCTAACTTCGTGTCAACGTGTGTATTTATTTTTTAAAACAATAATAATAATAATAATAATAATAATAATAATAATAATAATAATAATAATAATAATAAAGATTCTTAGCGGTTGTGAGAGGGGACACGGTCACATATTTCCGCCGCCAGAGTTTCCAGAGGAATTAAATATTAGACGGACCCACTTCCTGTTTTGATTTATTTCCCTCCTGGGTCCGAAGGAAAGATGATGACACCGCTGTTCTCGTTTCTGGTTACCTAACTCCATCTATTTGTTTGTTTGTTTGTTTGTTTGTTTTCTTTTCACAATATAAAGCAGGTCGTCATGGCTCTGAGTTCGGGGGTTTGGGCTCCGGTTTTTCCGTCTCCGGCGCTCCAGCAGGGCTCAGGCTCGGGCTGCGGCACGGTGCTGATGTCGGTGCGGGTGTCGGTGTCGCGGGCGACGCTGCGAACTCTGCGGTCGCTCCGTTCTCCCGGTGCCGGCGAGGATGACGCGGCTCTCCGCCTACAGCTCAGCATGGACCCGAACCGGCCCGGAGACTTCCGCCTCACCCTCAGAGACTCCGGCAGTAACGGCAGGATCATGGTAGGACTCCTGGCCTTAGCTGCATTAATTACTCAAGATCAAGCTCTACTGAGAAAAACAGAGACCTGCCAAGTGAAACCAAAAGCAGTCCTGATCACTAATCATGCCTTATAGAAACTAGTCCCTTATTAGAAATCATTTCATTTCCATGCATGGTCACTACTGCATATCTTCATTTTACAGCAAATTAAAGGTGCAGTCTGTCATTTTCAGAAGAGTGGCTTGACCTGTAACAGTCTTCTAAGTCCAAAGGTTAAGCTTAACGAATATCATTGAGAAATTTGCCATCAGGTGAATCGTGCTCGTTTCTTTGATTCAGGCTTCTGTTTACATTTTTTTTTCAGGCCCAGGAACTGAGCTGCGCAGCCCCGCCCCCTTTTCCTTATAATAAGGAAGTTTCACAGGGTAGTGATGTGTCCGTTCATTCTGAACGAATCTGTAATATGATTCGAGAACAACGAGTTGTCAAAGAGTTCATTTTTGACCGCGCACGTGCGAACATCCACATTGGTTCTGTACAGGAAATAGAAATGATTGGTTTGTCTCGAGTGTTTGGGTTCGAGTCGTTCGTTCGTCCGTCCGGTGACCGCCACGTATACAATGCACCACAAAGTACCGGAAACAGAAATGATCAATTCATGTCTCGAGTCTTCGGGTTCGAGTCGTTCATTCATCACTTCACAGCTCCTCTGCGTTCAGATTATGGGGCGGTCGCGACTCGAACCCGAAAACTCGAGAGGTGAACTAATCGTTTCTGTTTGCAGGGAACAGACTTGACAGATGTGACGTGACGAAAGAAAGAACTATCAGACTGTGTAGCCTGAAGACCTAACGCTAAGCTATTAATCATTTCTGTTTTTCATAATTCGGCCTTGCTGCATTAGCCTATCGTTTATTTTATATTCCAAAAGTGATCAACATTTCCGTAAGCACTAGATGTGTTGTGGAATTTAACATGCAACATTTTAATGATATTCTGCTGAAATGAACGAAATGACTTTTGCTGAACGAGATTCAAAGATCCGAGACAGTAAAATGATCCAAACTTCTCATCACTAGTACAGGGTGCGCACTTTTAACAGAAGGGTTGGGGTTAGTTATCCGACATGCAAGCGATAACGCGACAGCGCGATTAATGATGTTTGATTGAGATCTGTCAAAGGATTTCGAGGGTCCGAAGTTTATTCGGTTCCTCACTCAGAACTTTAGGTCCTACCTGCAAATAGTGCTTCTCATGTACAACTCTCATTAAATTATAAAAATAATAATAATAATTAGAGATGCGCCGAAGTATCGGCCAATAATCGCTATCGGCTGATAATCGGCCGATAGTTTAGAACATCTGAGAACCAAGGCCGATTATATCCTGTCAATCAACAGACGGCGGGAAAACGCATCGATTTTGTGCTGTGTGTGAAGATGATGTGTCTTGTGTGGAATGACGACATAAGAAGGTATAAAAGGCAGAACTATCGGTTATCAGTATCGGCTGAGAAATTTAGTTTCAGTGCGTCTCTAATAATACTAATAATAATAATAATAAAGCAAAGAAAGAAGTGGCAAATTGTTGATGGCTCTGATGAGTGTTCGTAGCTAGTAAAAAGCGTATAATATAACGAAGTGCGCGTAACATAAATTCGGTAAACATCTAGTTTCACACTGATTGTGAATTATTTTGTGTGTGTTTTTTTTTAAACCAGTTACATTTACATTTATATTTATTCACTTAGCAGACGCTTTTATCCAAAGCGACTTACAAATGAGAGATACAAGCAAAATGATATCA
>JAFFST010053768.1:4451-14489 GCA_022414735.1 Noturus placidus | reverse complement strand
AGATAGTGAAGGGGGTGAGGGGATAGTAATAGAGAACTGGATAAAGAAATGGTCAGAGGTGTGAAGAGGAGTAATGAGAAGATTGTGTGTGGTGCAATTACGTGTGAGGATGAGGTCAAGTTGTTTGCCAGCTTTGTGTGTTGCAGGTGTGGTGAACTGCTTGAGGTCAAATGTGGGAAGGAGAGCAAGGAAGTCAGTTGCTTGTGGCTTGTCTAGATGAATGTTGAAGTCACCAAGGACCAGAAGTGGGGTTCCATCATCTGGGATGGAGGATTAGTTAGCTGCGAGCTATACATTTTTCGCTTGAAGAGGAGACAAACTCCTCTTTTTAAAACTTGCGAGGCTTCAATCAAATGTCCCCGTTGTTGTTTCTTTTTGTACATCTCTTAACAAATTGGAGTCGAGATGATGCATGCCAGAGTTTGTAATAATTGGTCAAAATCTACTTTCGGTCGATGTCTAATCTCAGGAATGCGCATGTGAGGAACGGCTGCCCCAGGATTTATGACCTGTATGGAAATGTATCTGTAACCTGCTGCCTGTTTCTTCCCTCAGTCTCTGGCCGAGTTTGAGCTGTGCACCGTGAGGTACGAGATCAAGTCGCCTCGCTGCCACGAGCTGTGCGTCATCAAGCCGCCGCACGACTCGCTGACCTTCACCTTCCGCAGCGAACAGGAGGCCCAGGAGTGGGCCACCGTCATGATATCGTCACTGAGGGAAGCCCACAGAGGTTCGAGCTCACACTCCGTTCACGGTCTTCTGAATATTCTGAGCTGGCTGCAGCTCCTGACTCTTCTGACGCATCTAAACGTCTTTCTGTTTTTACAGTCGCAGGCATTGCCTCCCAGCCCACGGAGGACTCGGTAGACTATCTGAAACCTGTCGAGAAGAGCGCAGCCTTGTCATTATCAGCTAAAGGTGAGCGAGATGAGTAACCTGCACTGTGGTTAGCAACGTGATACACCGCTCTTTCATTGAGAAGGAACACGACATCCAAACTTTATTGAATGTTTTCTAGAATATTGTGGATTTTAATTAAGTATGGTGTGCCGGTTGTTTTCCTGAATTTCCGTAGAGGAGCTGTGTGCTGACCTGGCCAGAGCCATCGAGGCCGGAGACGCTCAGGTGGCGGTGCAGCACGCCACAACGCTGGCAAACCAGCAGATGGCGCTCACCATCCAGCCGGCTCGAAAGGACTCCGAAGATGGAGAGATCAGGTGAGCTTCCACAGTGGGATGTTCAGGTTTATATTGGAGTCTTGTTGTGTTGCGCTGCTGCTTTCCTGTACGTACAGTGATCCTCTGAACCAACCAGCGTTCCTTAACCAGTACGTTTAGGATCTAAATCAGAAGTGTGCTTGCTAAGCCACTTGCATGTACATGGATATTGTACCATAGGCACTAGTCTTGTTAAAGATGTAGATTTTTCGGTACATATCGATTTCAATACTCGTTTTCCACAATTGACAGTATTGACACACACAGTAGTGCCCACATACTGTAGCCCCGCCCCCTCTCACTCGCAGCGCCGTCTTCTTGTCACTCGTCTCATTCGCTCCGGTTCAATAGCGTTTTGTTATGGTGTTAGAAAGATGGCAAGTTCAGAGCCTCTGTGTGCAGTTTTAATGGATAAAGAAGTTTTCGTTATTATAATGTCATGTCAGGTTCATCTTTGATTAAAAATCTCAAATTTTTTATGCGCTTAATCGAAAATATTATCGATATTATATTGATGTTTTTTAATGGTATTGCATCGAAGGTAGAAACTGCAGTATCGTGACAACTAGAGCTGCAACTATTAATCGGCAAAATGGATAATAATCGACTATGAAAATCGTTGTCAACGGATCTCATTATGGATTAGTTGGTCTGTGTGCGGCACGGGGTACACTTACTCATTCTATTTCAAAAACACACTTCAGAGACTAAGTACTAAAGTTGTGCCCCAACTGAAGTACTGCACACTTACACTATGCACCGTATACTATACCGTCTAGTGTTTGGATTTTCGAAAGGTAATACCGCAGAACAGAGAACACTACAGCAGTGCCTTGACCGGCGAACCGATAGCTGCTGGTTAGTAAATACGCAGGGACACTACAAGTGGGAGGAAGCGCTGGTTAATATGTTTTTTCAATCTCAGATGTCTACACAACTGTGTGAGTCAGTTGCCTTCAAAAGTTCGCCACTTTACTCGAACCAAAGTTCAAAAGACCTGGAGCTGCAATATTCGCTGTTAATTAATGATGCGATATTGTATTGCTATGCAACTACAATGATTTGCCATAGTGCTGTAGCACATGCATCTAATGCTGGCCAGTCCAATTCATTGAGTAGCCTAGTTCATTTTGAGATGGCCTAATGAGTTGACCCTCTAGAGTTTATTTCATGTTCTTTTCTCAGATTGAGCTCCCTGACACTCCTGGCTCTTAAGCAATGTCACGTGTGGCTCACGAATTAGTTGAATACATTCTGTTCATGTATGTGTATGTCTTCTTTAATCTATTGCCTATTTAGGTTTTTTCCTGGCACACCTCATTTCCACATTGTTGCACTTACGGCGGCGTCTTATGTAGGCTGTTTACATATTTGTGCCCATCTGTACATTTTATGTACTGGTGTTATTGTTGAATATATATTTCTAAAATTATATGATGTTTTTGTTGTTTTTATTACACAATACTTTTTCTGGCCTTGACAAACAACCCATATTACAAAAGACTAAAACAAATTATAACTAAACTAAAACTAAGCATTTTCAAAAACTAGAAACTAAACTGAACTAGCAAACCCGCTTTAATTAAAAATTAATTAAAGCTAAACTGAATTTGAAAACATAGTCAAAACTAAATAAAAATAAATACTAGTGAAAAATGCTGAACTATAATGACCTTGTCATACGCATGTAATGTGACGCCGCTAGCTTTAGCAGATACCCAGAGTCACCGACAATAACTTTCTTCAGTTTACATCAACGTTACCTTTTATAAACAGTAATGCATAAATACTATTATATAATATAATCTTGTATATTAGTTTATTTTATATATATATATATATATATACACACACACACACACACAGTCCTGAATGAATAATATCTATTCTGGGGTGTGTGTGTGTGTGTTGGGTTCTTTTCAGTCATATAATTGGAAAAACAGTTGTTAATCGAAAACATTATCAGCCAAATAATCGATTATGAAAATAATTGTTAGTTATAGACTTAGTTACAACACTAGTGCACACAGAAACACAACATAGGTGTGTCTGTGCTCTGTAACATTATACGGCACTTTATAAACTCGATATTCAACATTAACATGCCTTATAAATTATAAATTAATGTATCGCATTACATGTTATTAATTAATTAATTAATCAATTTGACAATGGACATTGTCTCAAAGCAGCTTTACAGAAATATCATTTTACATTTACATTTACAAGCGACTTACAAATGAGACACACTCACACACCAATGGTAGCAGAGCTGCATGCAAGGTGCTAGCTTGCCATCGGGGGCAACTTAGGGTTCAGTGTCTTGCCCAAGGACACTTCGGCATGGGATCACCCGGGCCGGGATTCGAACCACCAACCCTACGATTAGTGGATTAGTGGACAACCCGCTCTACCGACTGAGACACAGCCGCCTTAATAATGTTATCACATGTTAATGTATCGCAGGATCAGTGAACTATATAAGTCTCTCTGTCGTTTTTCTGTTTGCAGCTTGGCAGTTGCGGTTGAAGACGCCACGTCGTCCTGTTGCGTCACGGTTAAAGTCACTCCACACATGACTGTGGCGTCACTCAAGCAGCAGGTCAGTGAGAAAATAAAACATGCTACTGGATGTGCATGGTGGAGTTTCGGTGAGCTTAGTGTTCTGTCACGATACATCTTCTCACTAATCTTCTTTCTAACCTCCGTGTCTGTCCCAGATGTTTGCCGAATACGGTTTCCACCCTCGAGTGCAGCGCTGGGTCATAGGTCAGTGTTTGTGCTCTGAGCAGCGCTCGCTGGTGTCGTACGGCATTTGTCGAGACGGAGATACAGCGTTTCTCTACCTCCTCTCAGCGCGCCACGCCCGCCTCACCCGTCTGCAGTGCCAGCAGGACCAGGAGAGCGCCCTCCTCACACCCACGCCCAAACCGGCGCCGACCCTGGCACCGGCCAGTCACGACTGGAGAGGCTACAGCACGCTGCCCCCCCGACTCCATCACTCCAACACAGGTGTAGCTTTATTCTCCGGCTTAAAGCAGTAGTTCGGTGTTTTTAATTATTTACTTTTTTAAATATAATCTCTGTCTATTGCATGCAAAAGTCCTTAACAATCCCAAAAAAACCTCTCTGGCCTGATAATCGTTTACTGACGGAATTTACCGTCCCCTAGACTTCTATTATATGTGCGTTTGGTTTTGGTACATGGGTTTTCTGTTCTTGTCTCAGGGCAGGGAAATGTGTGCTGGGGAATAGAAAGGTACATAAAGTTGAAGTGAAATGACGAACTGAAACCTTGTTTTTTGTTTGTTTGTTTGTTTGTTTTTTTGGGCCGGCAGTGGTTCAGGTTCTAGGCTGCTGTTCAGAAGGTCACAAGTTCAAATCCCTGCACTGTCTTTAAACAAGAACCCTAAGCCCTCTCTGCTCCAAGGCTTGCTGTTTCATAGCCAACAGTCCCACAGTTACAACGTGCATGTCACTATGATCATATTGATTTGAGTTCGAACTGAAATTAACATCATCAAATAAACAAGGAAAACATCCCACAATGCTTTGACTCTGACTCTAGCTAGGATAGGCGCAGAACATTATTTCACTGTCTTGCTTTCTTTATTCACCACCACTAATAGTATGGGATGTTTTTTCTTTACTGCACCTCTAGAGGCTGTAGAAGTCAAAATCACTGTGGTCACATTTTCCCCATTCTGATGGTTGATGTGAACATTACCCAGCGCTGCTGGCTGGAATCTGCATGATTTTATGCATTGCACTGCTGCCACATGATTGGTTGAATAGCTAATGAATGAGTAGGCGTACAGGTGTTCCTAATAAAGTGCTCATTGAGTGTAATGTTTGTCACTTTGGATGGTTAATGGGCAATGTGTGTTATCACCTCCTCCTCCTTTATCAATACAGCTAATTTCTCAAAAGTGAGTACACCCTTCACATGTGTGTAAATATGTGATGATATCTTTTCATGAGACAACACTGAAGAAATGACACTGTGCTACAATGTAGTGAGTGTACAGCTTGTGTAACAGTGTAAATTTACTGTCCCCTCAAAATAACTCAACACACAGCCATTAATGTCTAAACCACTGGCAACAAAAGTGAGTACACCCCTAAGTGAAAATGTCCAAATTGGGCCCAAAGTGTCAATATTTTGTGTGGTCACCATTATTTTTTTAGTGTATATTGAGGTGTTTCTGGTAAAACTGGTGTCCCGTCTTCCTTTTCATCTTCATTTCACAAGCTTTTATATTTAAAAAGTCAAAAGTTATATTCCTGAGTTTGCATGTTTCGGGCTTCGGTGTATTCCTCCGGGTGCTCGGGGTTTCCTTCCTCAGTCCAAAGACATGCATGGTAGGCTGATTGGCGTGTCCAAATTGTCTGTAGTGTGTGTGTGTGATTGTGCCCTGTGATGGGTACAGAAGATGGATGGCAGTTACATTCCTGAAAAAGTGCAGTTCTAGTGCAGTTCTGCAGTTCACTCATCAAATCAGACTAGTGGACCGGAACTAACTGTTGTATAAGTCATCCTCCCTTCAGTCCTGCTACCCTCGCTCCTCCTCCCCTCAGTCCTGCTACCCTCGGTCCTCCTCCCCTCAGTCCTGCTACCCTCGGTCCTCCTCCCCTCAGTCCTGCTACCCTCGGTCCTCCTACCCTCAGTCGTCCTGCTACCCTCGGTCCTCCTCCCCTCAGTCGTCCTGCTACCCTCGGTCCTCCTCCCCTCAGTCGTCCTGCTACCCTCGGTCCTCCTCCCCTCAGTCGTCCTGCTACCCTCGGTCCTCCTCCCCTCAGTCGTCATCCTCCCTTCAGTCCTGCTACCCGCGCTCCTCCTCCCCTCAGTCCTGCTCCCCTCGATCCTGCTCCCCTCGGTCATCCTCCCTTCAGTCCTGCTACCCTCGCTCCTCCTCCCCTCGGTCCTGCTACTCAGTCCTGCTACCCTTGGTCCTCCTCCCCTCAGTCCTGCTCCCCTTAGTCCTGCTCCCCTCAGGCCTTCTCATTATTCTTTATTGAGCTTGGCAGGTCTACTATTATATTACATTTATCCAACGGTGCAGTGATATTTGTTAGACTCTTTGTTTTACGTCTTGGTGGGAAGGCCAATGTGGAAACATTGCTATGGTTGATTATGCTCTTTACAGTGCTTTACTTGTTCTGTTCAGTTCTGTTTCGGCACAGCGTTGTGCAGCGTACTTGATGGAGATGATGAATGTGTGTTTTGCTGTGTTTTCTAAATGAACAGGGGGCGGGGGTGGAGCTGGGAAGCACAGCATCAGTGACTGCATGAACCTGGAGAGACTGCAACTGGGCGGACTCGGGGTGAGACCAACAAACACACACTTTTTATATATATATATATATATATATATATATATATATATATATATATATATATGTATGTATGTATATGTGTGTATGTATATATGTGTGTGTGTATACTGTGTATATATAAGTCTGGAACCTTTTGGAAGACATTTTGCTAAAAAGTGTTATTTTCCCCCTATGTATGGAGACATTTGAGACACCCTGTAATCTGTGAAAGCACATCTACTGGTTTGAGTATACACTGATCGATATTATTTCTTCTCCTCTAGCTGGGCTGGTCGTGTCCTTCGTGTACATTTATAAACAAGTCGACGAGGCCCGGCTGTGAAATCTGCAGTACAGAAAGACCCACTCGACCGGAGCTCAGCACGTCTGAGGACGTGGCTCTTCTCCTTTAAAAGGTTCTTCTCAGAACCACACTGTGAACATTGTCAGCTGCGAGGAGGCCAGTATGGACATGGAAGAATTTATCCCTGCACACATTCACCTGGCACAGGATTCAATGTGCTGAGTGAACCGAGGTGAGAAAAAACAAAGCTTCCCTGAACTCTTGGAACTCCCTGACCTATCTAGGAACGTCTAGTGCATGTCATGTGCCATGTTTTTTTACTCGAGCCAGCAGCATCGCTCAAAGACGTTTCGGTCGCGTCTCATGACGAGGGAACGATGACGCCGAAGATGAAACTTCACTGCAGAGATCCTCAAGGAAATATTAGCTGCTTTACCTTTGTCCTTAAAGTGCAGCACTTCTACAAATAACCAGCAGTTTGAACTTTTCTTTAAAGTACCCCTGAACATGATTATTTTTCTTCTTTCTTTTAGTAAGCAATAAAACATGCTCCTAAAACAGAGGTGGCACGCTGTTACAAGAAAATAATCAGTGGCAGGGTGGTGTGATGAAGCAGAGTTAGTGTTACCATGGCGTTGATTATTTTACCAATAACACCACTTCCTGAAGTGTTTTATTCCTCTTGCACCACAGTACGTTTTATAAAGAACGACATGTTGTAGTTGTATCTGTTTAGAGTTACATTTCACGTAGCCGAACGTCTGCAACACAACTTCCTTTTATGGCTTACATTACAGCAGCCCTAAACGCTCTTTTCATCTTTCTTGAAGTTAGGAAAACGCAGCTCGTCGTTTTACCAAGAAACTCCTGTGTCCCGTGCCGAAAATCTTCCTGACCAGAAATGTTATAAGTCTCCTTCTGGGAAAACTTCGCTCTTATCAGCAGTTTATACGTCTTTTGTCAAATAACACATTTTGAATCTGTTCGTTGTGAGTTCGTTAGATCGTGTGGAAGGTCAAATATTCAAGTCCAAGTGCAGGCTGTTACTATGGAAACAGCAACGTATTCGAACGAGCTGTGACTTGCAGTGTCAGACCTACGTTTAAAGGAAATTACTCGATAACCCACCGGCTAATCAGAATCGAGAATTCAACATGCGCCGGCACAATATAAGCCCGATAGCTTGAAATTCTCCCATCCGCTATCCCAAGGATTATGCTAAATTAATTGAGGAGAATACGATACTCGGACCAATCGAGACTCGGGTACTGGAATCCCACTTGGCTGGTGGGAACAAGAAGGTGCTTCAATTATTCGGAAGGAAAATACAAACCGAAAACGGTTCAATTCAATTTGAAAGGACGACTGTTTGCGATGGTTTTCATGGACAATATTAAACCCGAACTGCAGTATGTTCACAAAACGCTGAGGATTAGTAGTACTGATGCTGACACGGGGGAGGGGCATTTCTAATTTGCATGTTAATGCATAAATCCATGCATGTATAGAGATGTTCCCAGATCTGTGTTTTTTTTTTGTTTTTTGTTTTTATACATCTGTAATGCTGTACATTGTAATACGACCTGTTCAGGGATACTTTAAATAAAAGGCACACTTGTAATCTTTTCACTCGTAAATATTATCGATCACAATTTCTGCCAACATCTCGTCTTCACACACAGACCGTAGTCGAATATTCATTCAAGCGATTTTTGTTTGGCGAATGAATTCGGTTTCTTTTAGTTAATGTTTTATACTAATTAAGACTGTAGTAGGATTTTTATTTTTCGTTTGTTTTTTTTTTTTAAAGAAACAAACTGGACTCACTGATGCTGCTGCACCTTACGAGTGTAACGTTTTTATTAAAGCTTATTAATGCTTATTTGAAAATTAGAAATTGACAACGTTTGCAATATTGTTTCAGTTCCCGAATCATATGCTGATGAGACGGAAATCCTACGACGCTCTTAATTACTGATTTGGATCGTGCTGTGTTTTTCTGTTTTGTACTGTTTTCTCGTCCATAAAACTATTATTGCAGATAGTTGCTGGACCTCATTCTGGCCTCATGTCAGCTTGTTGTTGTTAATAAATGATTATAAGTCAAGAAACGGGAGCCTGATGTAGCAGCTCAGTAAAATGCTCTGTATACACCAGCCTTAAATAGAGGGCGGAAACCATCCAAAACGTGTCTAATAAGATACATCATCTGTGTTTTACTTGTGCCACACAAGCTCATGATTGTAAATGATTACATTTATTATTTTAATTGAGTAAATTATATTTGGTGTTCATTTTATGGACAATAAAATTAAGATGAGAACAAACGTGCAGTTTTCTTTGATATTGTGTATACTATATAAGACCTACAGCTTAGAAAATACCCAACTTTCATTCATTAACCTGGCTTTATGAATCATTTTTGCATCGATGGATCATCAGTCTTAACACAGACAGAGCCTTATCACCCAGCAACTATGAGATTGTATTTATAGCTAATGAAGAGTGAGATGATGGAAAGCTAATTTCCTGCTAGCTACTATTTATTCTTAGCCATGTTAAGATTTGTGCCAGAGCTGAAACTACAACACGTGCGTTTTTAGACGCGTCTGGAAGTCTAGCCCTGGACTTTTTTTATTTATCCTTATCTTGTTTTGTTTTAACTGTAAAATATATTCAATGCTGCATGGTCCTGTATTTAAAAGCCCTGTGAAATGTTCATATCTAATTGTTTCTAACCAAATTCACAGGATTTTGAAAATTAGGGCAAGGTTTACACTGTGCTTTAAATAACTGTCCTTTCTTCTGACCTCTCATCAACAAGGTGCTTCTGTCCTCAGAGCTGCTGTTCACTGGATGTTTTTTGTCTTTCTTACCAGACGATCCATCTGCCCATTCTCTTCTGACCTCTCGCACTTAATTTCTGCTCAGTGACTACGTTTACATGGACAGCAGTAATCTAATTATTGATCTTATTCTGAGTAAGACACTATTGTGATTAAGGTGTTTACATGAGTCGCTTTTAGAACATTTCCTGTTCCTGCTTTACGTGTTATAGATCATAGAGCAATTAACAGCATACGTCATTACGCATACGTTTCCTCCGGGTACTCCGGTTTCCTTCCCCAGTCCGAAGACATGCATGGTAGGCTGATTGGCGTGTCTAAAGTGTCCGTAGTGTATGAATGTGTGTGTGATTGT
>JAFFST010053767.1:223649-246055 GCA_022414735.1 Noturus placidus | reverse complement strand
ATAGACAGCCAAAATGAATGGTAAATGGCGCACTTATATAGCGCTTTTATCCAAAGCGCTTTACACTGTGTCTCATTCACCCATTCACACACACACACACACACACACACACACACACACACACACACCCATTCACACACCAATGGTAGCAGAGCTGCGATGCAAGGTGCTAACTTGCCATCGGGGGCAACTTAGGGTTCAGTGTCTTGCCCAAGGACACCCTACGATTGCATATAATACGATTACATATCTACTGTAAATTCAAAATCTTCAATCTTCGAAATTTTCCCATCTCGTAGCTCGAACCTCAGCTCGTTGGTCGAGCAGAAATTTGCCCCGTGTTCCATCTCGTAGGTCGAAAATCTCGTAGGTGGAGCTGCTCGTAGGTAGAGGTACCACTGTATATACACTGTATTTTACGCACTATAAAGCGCACCTAAAAGCCTTAAATTTTCTCAAAAATCTGCCATGCGCCTAATAATCTGGTGAGCCTTATGTGTGGACTGAGTTCCAAAATCTGTAAAAATGTACGACTTTGGTAAACGCTCCGCTTGATTGACTGTCGGACCATTTCCCGCTGACACATGGACACAATATGTACACTACATACGCTTGCAGCGATAAACCAATCAGAGAACATTACGTAATACATACAGTGTACGCTTACCTCCGCCACGCCTCCGGTAGGTATACTACCGGTATGCTGCAAAACAACATTTGTTGAATAAAGTCCAACTTAATTCACTGTTTTGCTTCCGTTATCTTTTTTTTATAGACCGTTGTCACGAAGTTGGAGGCAATAAGTAAGTGCAGGAGAACCGTCTTTATTTAAGAACAAAACAAAGAAACAAGCACCGCTTAGCATCCCCGGGTAAGGCTAACCATACTGGCTTCGGCTAAGGCTAACAATAACGCGCAATGTGCTCTTAGCCCCGAGGGGTTTAAATACTCAACATAATCAAACCAAACACGACACAGCTGGGATATCATCACCAAATCCAACCGAATCCAAAACAATTAGTCAAAGAGTTAGTTCATGCTGGGGTGCCATCTGCTGGCCGAGGCATAACAACCTTATAACACGGTGCGCCTTATGTATTGGTCAAGTACAGAAATAGACCCCTGTAATTGAGACTGCGCCTTATAATCCGCCTTATGGTGCAGAAAATACGGTATATATAAAGCTTATAAAGGGTTCACAAACTTTCGAGCACCACTGTGTACACAATATCTTTTTAAATGCAATAATTAGAAAAGATATATAAAGGGCATCTCTACAATACATGATGCGTATCATGATATAAATTCAGCTAACAAACTGTCAGCAAAACAGTAGTAAAATAAACCAAAAGAAATTTTAACTGACTTTGATGCTACTTTTCTCTTATAAAGACAAAGATTATTATTTTTTTTACTTAATGGCATTTAGTACCATTTCATTTGTAATTATTAAAAACATATTAAACAATACATCACCATAGCAATGATATCTCAGAAAAGTGTATCGTGTAATCATTTATCAAGATATTGATATTATATTGATATATCACACAGCCCTAGCTGTCCTATGTATTGGTTATCACATTCAGACCAATTGATATTTTATAGTAATTGATGATAGAGCATGTGACTGTCACAGAGACCATTTTTGCCTTCAGAACTCTATTAATGTCTGGCAAAGTGTAAAGAAGTAGGAATGGGGCATAATAAATATTTCCTCACCAGAGGTCACAATCACCTGATCTAATAAGCCATTCACTGGTTATTTCTTAGTTTTACAGGATGTAAACAGCTTGTGTTGTCTTAACCTGTATGAACAGTGGTTCAGTGGGTAGCTTTGCTGCCTCACAGATCCTGGGACCCAGGTGTGAGCCTAGGCTTGTATTACTATCTGTTTGGAGTCTCTGTGCATGTTCTCCATGTATCCCTCTGCCCTCTGCGTTTCCTCCAGGTTCCTCGGTTTCGTCCCACCTCCCAAAAACATGGACGGATGTATTCTTAGTCATTGTTTATTTTGGATTACTCTTTCGGATTACCCTTTGGCTGTGTGTACTGATTCAGATTGTGTTTTGACCTTTTAGAATGAAACCTCACTCCTCTGAATCCTCACTCCTCTTCTAAGTCACCATACCAACTCCTCTTCTAAGATCAGTATGTTACATATAACATCAAAGCTTCTTCTTCTTCTTCTACTACTACTACTGTATATTCACACATCACACAAGGTACTGAATATTCCACCATTGTGTGGCTCAGGCGGCACACGGTGGCTTAGTGGTTAGCACGTCCGCCTCACACCTCCAGAGTCCGGGGTTCGAGTCCCGCCAGAGCCATGTGTGTGCGGAGTTTGCATGTTCTCCCCGTGTGTCGGGGGTTTCCTCCGGGTACTCCGGTTTCCTCCCCCAGTCCAAATACATGCATGGAAGTGTCCTTAGTGTATGTGATTGTGCCCTGCGATAGACTGGCACGCTGTCCAGGGTGTACCCTGCCTTGTGCCCGTTGCTCCCTGGGATAGACTCCAGGTTCCCCGTGACCCTGAAAAGGAGTAAGCGGTTGAAGATGGATGGATGGGTGGCTCAGTAAAGGAAAATATTTTATAAGCTGCAAGTATATGCTTAGACCAACCAGCCTGTAGTGTGTTTTCATTTGATAAAGCAGATACATGACAGCATTACCGTTAATTGAAAGATTGTTAATGTGAAAAATGTGAAATGTCATGTGAAAAAAATAAGTACACCCCATGGAAATTGTGTTTGTTTTTTGCGGTTTTTTGATTAATTTATTTTGTATATATTTGGACAAGCAAAAATTTGATCCTCTTTAAAAGTGCCTATTAATAAAGTTGATACAGTCTATCAAATGAAACATAAAATTGACATTTTGTAGTAATTTTAACAATTTAAATTAAAAAAGAAACTCATGGAAAAAGTAAGTCACATTTATCAAACCTTCAAATCCATAAAATTAAAATCAGGTGTTGAAGATTGGGTGCCCGTGATTAAAACCTGCTTAGGGAGTGCAGGTGGAACCTGACTTATTTATTCCCCTCTCATATCTAGTGTCTGGTGATCCCTTTGTTATTGAGGTGTGTGGTGTCATCATGCCAAGATCAAAAGAATTCTGTAAGGCCTTCAGAAAAAAGGTTGTGAATGCTTATGAATCTGGTAAAGGATTTAAAATGTTCTCCAAATTTGAAACACATCATTCCACTGTAAGGTCAATCATCTACAAATGGCTCAGATTTCAATCGACTGCCAATTTGTCCAGGACTGGCCTTCCCAGTAAATTCAGCCTAAGAGCAGACCATCTGATGCAAAAAGAAGTCTCCAAGAACCTCAAATTTTCCAAAGATTGCACAAATTTGACCTGCATGGGAGGCATGCCAGAAAAAAAAAAGCCTTTGCTGTCTAAAAAGTACATTAGAGCAAGCCTACAGTTTGCCAATGAATATACTGTATAGGCAAGAACCAGGCAGACAAATTCTGGACAGAAATTTCTCTGGACAGACAAATCAAAGACAGAGCTCATACCAACTGTGAAGCACGGTGGTGGAAATGTTATGGTTGGGGGCTGCTTCGCTACATCAGGGACTAGACAGTTTGCATTCATTGATTGATTCAATTATGAGTTCTGCATCATATTAAAGAGTGCTTGAAGATAATGTGAGGTCATCTGTCCGAAAGTTGAAGTTGAACCGAACGTGGACCTTTCAACAGGATAATGATCCTAAGAACACTAGCAAATTTAAAGCCTACTGAAATGTTGTGGGGAGGTATGAAACAGGCAGTACATGCCAGAAAAACCAGCAAAAATTCCAGCAAGCGGATGTCAGAGACTGATGGACAATTATGCAAAACACCTAGGAGAAGTTATTTCTGCTATAGGGGGCAATACTAGCTTCTGAGGCCAAGGGTGTACTTACTTTTTCCAAAGAAGAATATCATTTCTGTTGAATAAATGATTGAAAAAGCTGTTTTTCCTTGTACTTTTGTTCAAGTGTATCAACTATATTAATAGACACTGTTTCAAAGTCCATCAAATGTTTGCTTGTCCAAATATGTTTAAAAAAAAATACCCAACAATTTATAAAGACAACTATTTCCATGGGGTTTACTTATTTTTTCACATGACTGTATGTGCCAAAGGTGAACTACATTGTGTTACACCATTACAGTGAATATCAAAACGATTCCTCTGTGTGTAAAACATATTTGCTGCTAATATGGGGAGCACATTAGGCAGTCCATCCAGGATTTTGATCGCAGAAATGAATGCAAAATCAAGGAAACTCCACAATATTTGGAGGAGCTTGCAATTGTTAAAATTACTGCAGATTTGAGCCAAGGCGTGTCATTTGACGTCAGTGAAAGTCTTATCATTACTATTAGCATTTTATTTTTGAGAAATTTCAGACTCAGTTTCAACTTGTGGTGATTGCAGCAATAAAACATGGTTCTGCATATGAATAGTCCATGTTGAATGAGGCAATTCAATAAGTAACTCAGTTCTTTATTAAATAACAGGCAAATAATGGGCCTGTGTGAATATGAGCAGAGTACAGCCTTCAACAATCATTCAGTGACTGACAATCCTTGGTTTTCAGCAGTGAAAATGGATTCACTTATCAAGTTGTAACTGCCAGGAACACCAGTAACCGCTTAGGATTAGGTAATGAGAATCCAGTAAATGGATATATAAACAAACCTATTGTTTTTACAGAGCTAGTGAAAGCCAGCAAGATCTAATAAAGGTTCCACAATCTGGTTTAAATCCTGCGAATCAATCCAATGCAAACTCCTTTTCTGGAACCATTAGGTTAAGACTTATTTATGGCAGGCTCTCTCATAGCAAAGCCACACATGACTAAATCACAATGACAAAGGGCATGATTGTAACAAGCAGAGCACAATATACCACAACATACAATATATCACAAAATAAAATATAGTATAATACAAATCACTGTAATATGAAAAAGAATGTACAAAACGGTGTACAAAACTCCCGCGTAACTGGCTATTAAACAAATGATACGCCTCTTTTAATTAGATAGAAATTATACAGACTGTACAGTTTGTTCCATTGCAGATAGGTATATACGAGGGAGGGACCCCAAAAATTCCCGGAAGTGTTAACATAATTTTCTCCTTTAATCCCCTTCACTTGTCCCAGCGTTTCTCCCATTTCCTGTAGTCACCTTTTGTCATCATGTCTAGAACCTCCTGAGTATTTTTTTCTGGATTTCTTCCATGGAGGCAAATCTTTTCCTCTTCAGTCTCATTTTTAAGTTCGGGAATCAAAAGAAGTTGCCACATTCGAAGACCGGGAAATTTTGGGCCCGCCATTTAATACGCAAATGTTTTTTTAATTGGACCATTTAAATTTTACACTGCATGTAAATGTAGCTATTAATACTTAAAACAGCTAATGATTCATACTAATAAAGAAAAAAAAAACATCTATTTACTAAAGTATCTATTCACATACTATCATAGTGCACATTCAAAATGAAATCCCACTGCATTAATGCAAGTGTAATTCGCTTAGATTTGCTAAAGCCATAAGATGAAAACAACTCTCAGACAAACTCTTCCAAACTTTATCATCCTAACCCTAGCTCTAGATCTAGATCTCTACGTCTTTCTTCACCTAATCTCCCATTCTTAATACATTATGACACTTTTACAGAAAATAATCAAGGTGCAGATGCATGACAGTTACAAATATCTCACAGAATCATTCCTGTTACTTTACATAGAGCAAGCATGAAAAAAACGCAAGTAATAGGCTGTGGCTCAGTTGGTAGAGCGGGTTGTCCACTAATCCACTAATCGTAGGGTTGGTGGTTTGAATCCCGGCCCGGGTGATCCCATGCCGAAGTGTCCTTGGGCAAGACACTGAACCCTAAGTTGCCCCCGATGACAAGCTAGCACCTTGCATGCAGCTCTGCTACCATTGGTGTGTGACTGTGCTCTCATTTGTAAGTCGCTTTGGATAAAATGAATACATTTTTTTAAAGGAATAAATGTAAAATGTAATACCAAGACCGTAAGAAGGCAGCTATCACACTTGTTCCTCAGGCTTGAAGAGTGTATATATAGCACAAAAGGGATCAAAAGCAAAATGTCTGGCTGTCAAAGACCATGTGACCCTGTCAAGGCTTAGATGGAAAAATAGAGGGGTTGTGCGTTTGCATGTGTGTTGGTGTGATTGGCAGACAATCCAAATCCAAGGAAAATGCGATGTAGGGCTGCAACAAGTATTCAATGCATCTTAAATGATACAATGCTGAAAAAAATGTCACATTTCAGACTTCTAACTGAATGTGACAGTAACAATTAATGCCAGGTACAATTTGAATAAACATCCTGTACTGCTCCAGTTTGTTAACTAGTATTGCTGCGAGCTGAAATTGAATGCCAGTAACCAACAGTGTGCTCAGTTTCTGGGGCTGTAGGAAACCCAGCCTACAGCGTTGTTTACGCAGGTTTTGGTACAAATATGAGCCTCATTTTTCACTTATCCCCATGTTCTGTCATAGATCTTTTATCATTCATACCACCAATAGCATGCACGGTTTTCAGTGAGACATGTGAATTAAAACCCTAGCTGGACATCTGTATGTACTTTGACAGTCCTCTAACATTTTATTATCTACTGTCTAATTACTTTTATCAAATCACTAGTTTTGAGCTTTTCTTATCCTTGTAGAATATTCATATATTCAGGCCTTTATTCTGCTGAATATTCCACTAATTCAACCCTAAAGGTGAGCATCTTAAATCATTTGACTCCATATTACAATCTTTTGAACTAATGAAACCTGGACAAATAACAAGCATCATTCTTGCCTCTGCATCCTGCTAGATTGGCCTTGGATCGTTAAAACCTTAAATTCATTTTATATCCGCATCCACAAATGACCAAGTTGATTGTTCAAGGTCTGCAGAAGTAATACGTTTCAGGCACTCATAGTCTCATATTCATTGTTCATTCTGTTTGATTGTCTTTGCCTTGTGCATTGGGACTGCATCGACTGATACTCTGGTCATGTAAACACAGTATGATTGGTGGCAATCAGTGACAAACAACTCAGACAGGGGATATCAGAGACGGTAAACAGCCACTGAGACAAAATATTAATCATACTCACCAAAGATGCCAGCAGCGTCACCATATGCAGCTGGAAGGAGGGAAAAAAACGTGTTAATTTCATATAATTAAAAACCTTTGGAATTCGAGGTCCAAAATCACACTGTAAACATTCGATGTACTTAATGAGAATAGTATGACTATGATAACCACTTATTTTTACTGTTTTCAATCTGAAAACAGGTTCACTAATAAGCTATATGACCTGCTTTTCTGCATAACAATAGCTACTCTTAAATGTATTTATTTAACTGATAAGTAAACAATTAAGCTGATCAGTTGAGGCTTACAGGTGTTACAGTATGTGTGTGTGTGGGTGCGTCTCTCTCTGTCCCTTCCTCTCTTTGATATCTGTTTAATATTTGCAGATCAGGAACAAATCACTTAGTAGAATGTAAAAGGTTGATGGCTGGGAACAATGTTGGTCTCGTTTGATCGAAGCACATCAGTCCTGTTAACAGCTGGCATGAGTTTTTTTTGTATTTCCAAGCTTTATGCTAGTTTTTGGCATAAGTAGCCTAGGTGTGGCATAATCTCTCTCTTGTGTTAGCTAGCCAACTGTGAACTCGTGTGTGCAGAAGAGGTGAGTTAGTGCTTTCCTGCGAGTGCTGCCCTATGATGCGCTGCCCAGCATGAGAATCATTTTCAAAATTCAATTCAATTTTCTTTGTATAGCGATTTTACAATAGACATTGTCTCAAAGCAGCTTTACAGAAATATATAAATACGGTATACAGATATTAAAAGATGCGGATGGCTGGCTTCATGTGTCTCGGAGGGAGCATGTGTTATCCTTACCCCGTAACCCTAGCTATCGTATGACAGTAGACGAGCTGGTTGGTGGAAGGGAATTGGCAGGTGACTAAAATCCCCCCAAAAAGAAAAATGAACCAATTCCCTTTGCTCACTTTGATGTTAGACATTATCCTTGATAAAAACAACTCAGGATATCAAAGTCATACAAAAACAGCGATGCTGCCTGTTGTATTTTAGACTCTGAGAGCAGCTGACAGTAGGTAATACATTGCAGCTGTATCTCATGAACCCGGGAGATGCCCTTTGCTTGGCATTCTCTCTGATGCTCTGGCTTTGGCCCAGTGAGCCCAACCTTCTTCTAGCCGGATATGAAACTGCTGCTCCTAATCAGTTGGATCGTCCCTTGATGGACTAATGTGAGAAGACAGCCGCATTCTAATCTCAATGCAATTAACTAGAGTTAGCAGTCTAGGAACCCACTGCTGTCATGAATATAGAGGGAGAATAAGGAAAGGAGCAAAGAATGGGAGCTAGAGGGAAGGGGAGAAGAAGTACGAACAACACTGTGAGGAATACTCACGACTGGAGGAGAGTGCGAGGGACAGAGCGAGCAGGAGAGGCGTGAGATGACACATGGTTCTGGGGTGAAGGCGCTCCAAGACTAGGGCTTACTGTTGTGACATTAGCAGACTTCCTAAAAGCAAAGAAACAAACATATTAATGTGAGCAAGAAGCAAACTAGAGATATACTAGAGAGTAATGTTAAATTCTGAACTAATGCGCCATGCAAGAGTTTCTTGCTCGAAGCATTAAGAGCACAATACTGGTCATGACTAGAATGAAATGAATGTTATTCTTATGACAAAATATTGTTATATTCATTTGCTCTAGTTACAACCAGCAGGCAATTTAATACATAAGCAGGAACTTTCCTACATGCACAAGATTTGCACAGACCACCTCCAGCAAAACAAGACATTTTTAGAAATCAAAACTGACATTTTGACACGTAGGTGAGTAGCCTGCTGAGGCAATAGTCTCCGATTTTTTGGCAACACATGTTATGGGGAATGTATGGGGAAACAAATGCTCCTGGATCACACACCAAGTCTGACATGCTCAGTAGGCATCTGGGCGAAACATATATTTTAAAATATTAAAGCATGTGAGTCTAAAAACAACCGAAGCCACAGACATTTTAATGGTTAGCCATTTTACTGTGTGAATATACTGTATGAATGTATATAACACTAAAGAAGGTGTTAACAAATACTGAGACTGAACACAAGGTTGCTCATACTACAAGTGTTATAAGTGCACATTCCTCAAAGATCTTCTGGCAAACCATGCAATGCCTCAGTAGAGGGAGGGAGGTAAGACCCTGCACAATATTGCTGAGCAATTCAATGAGCACTTTGAGAAACTCTTTAACCCAATGGACATGTCCGCCTTTTGCGAAGGCAATGCCATGGATCTCTGGTGTTTTGGAGTCTATCTCTGTGGCTGAGATTAGTATGGTGCTTAAAAACCATCATGGTGGCTATAGAGGGGGATACATTTGAACAGATATGTCAAATGCACTGGACAGGTTGGGGTGGTGTGGCTAGTATGACTCTTCAGTATAGCTTGAAGGTCTTGCACAGGGCCTTTGGACTGACAAGTCGGAATGGTGGTCCCTATTTTTTATTATTTTTTTATTTAATTTTTTTTTCAAAAAGAGGACCAGAGGGTGTATTCCAATTATAAGGGAATCAACTCAGCATCACAGTGAAAGCCGCCACAGGGCGGCTGTGGCTCAGTCGGTAGTGCGGGTTGTCCACTAATCCACTAATCGTAGGGTTGGTGGTTCGATTCCTGCCCCGGATGACTCCACATGCCGAAGTGTCCTTGGGCAAGACACTGAACCCTAAGTTGCCCCCAATGGCAAGCTAGCACCTTGCATGGCAGCTCTGCTACCATTGGTGTGTGAGTGTGCTCTCATTTGTAAGTCGCTTTGGATAAAAGCGTCTGCTAAATGATTAAATGTAAATGTAAAGTCTATGCCAGGGTTATGGAGAGGAGACCACATCCAGTAGTCGAACCTAGGATTCAGGAGTAACTGTGCAGGTTCCGCCCAGGCAGTGGAACAGTGGACTCTATCAGACTTGTGCAGGGACATGGAAAAACACATTATCCAGTCTACACATGCTTGGCAGATATGAAGATGTGAGAGGTTCTACACAAAGAGTTGCATCCACATTCTTAGTGTTAAGTCAAACCCAGAAGTGACTCCACTTGTCTTGTCTCCACTCCTGTTCATGATTTTCATGTACAAGATATTAGGATGTAGCCAGGTTTTGAGAAGTGTCCAGTATGGAGGTGTAGAGGTAACGTGTCTGTTATTTGCAGATGATCTCTTGGCAAAAAGTAGACCTACAATACTCGAACATTTTGCTACTGAGTCTAATGCAACTGGGATGAAAAACATCACTTCCAAGTCCAATTTCATAGTTCTCTCCCGGAAAAGGTTGGGATGCTCCTTTCAGCTGAGGGAAAAGACCTTACTCCCTAGTGGAAAAGTATTTTGCGATCTTGCACATGAGCGATATTACAGTCCCCAGTAGTGTTAGTCATTTTACTGGTCAGTTGTGGTCAATCAGACAAAGCTCACTGTTTACCAGTCAATCTGCATATGTTCCTATCCTCACCTATGGTCACAGGCAAGTGGTAAGTGACTGAAAGAATAAGGTCACTAGTATTATCATCAAAGAACGTAACATCAACGAAAGTACTATTATCATGATATATTCCTCTGTGCTATGAAGTACACTTAAATGGAAATTTCTTTTGGAAGCTGGATAGTCATGAGGCCCATTTAACAAGATTAGAAGCATTTGTGTACAGCTGTTGGACTGAGAAATCCATGTGTCATGGCATTACATACACACACAAACACACACACACACGCACACACACACACACATGTAATGGCTTAGCTTTGCAGCTGGACCAAGACACACAGTGGGTATTTCATCTGCACTCTGATGGTTTCCTAGCAACACCATTCAAAAGGAGCAGTTGTATTTGCTAGGCCTCTTTCGGTGACAATGAATTAGTCTATACAAATTTACATCTTTCAGCCCACTGACACTACGATCCACAGGGAGCTATGGTCATCTATTCAACGGTTTTAATAAAGCAAACAATACACCAGCATGCAGTCATGAAACTGTGACAATGACATATACACACACATTCCTGCCTTACACTTGCATATCGACACATGATAAAAATGCATTAAGATTCAAATCTCTCTGATTATCCCAGAGCATCATCTGTATTCATGGCTTTCTTTTACTAAAGATTGACAGGTATATTTTGCTTAAACAGCAGTATTTGTAGAAATAAGGCAGCTATCAGATTTAAGTACCAGTGTGTAGCCTTGACTACTCATAATGAGTAGTTATGGACCATTGGGCCTATCTCTGAGTCACAGAGGCAAAAAAAATGGCCTTTATCACATTTTATGAGCAGACTCAGTAACCCTATCACCAGCAAGCTTATGGCCAATCGTCCCCAACAGATCATTTTACATTTTTACATTTTATGGCATTTTGGCAGACACCCTTATCCAGAGCTACTTACATTTATCTCATTTTTATACAACTGAGCAATTTAGGGTTAAGGGCCTTGCCCAAGGGCCCAACAGTAGTGGCTTGGCTGTGCTGGTTCGTGAACTCCTGACCTTCTGATCAGCAACCCAGAGAGTTTAAACACTGCGGCTGTGGCTCAGTCGGTAGAGCGGGTTGTCCACTAATCCACTAATCGTAGGGTTGGTGGTTCGAATCCCGGCCCGGGTGATCCCATGCCGAAGTGTCCTTGGGCAAGACACTGAACCCTAAGTTGCCCCCGATGGCAAGCTAGCACCTTGCATGGAAGCTCTGCTACCATGTGTATGAGTGTGTACTTGTAAGTCGCTTTGGATAAAAGCGTCTGCTAAATGAAGTAATGTAAATGTTTAAACACTGAGCCACCAATGCCCGTTTCAATATCATTTAATATTACATTAGAGCAAATGGATTGCTTCACTCTATGTCCAATCAGCATCATTTTACAGATAAACATAATGAAGTAACAATAATTTAATCAAATTAGTCGCACAATCTGATACTACTTTTTATATAAAATTTAGTCCTTGCTTTAGGAACACCTGGGGGGTCCACCCAGAGAACCTCTGCTTACCATCCCACAGTCAACGTCACTGAGATCACATTTTCTCCCCATTCTGATGTTTAATGTGAACCTTGACCTTGTAACTGCATGACTTTATAGCATGAACCATCATTGGCTGGACCAGAAACGAAAAGACCTTTGAAGTTCTAAAGAAATATATAAGGAGTAAAAAGGTTTTTTTTTTATTGGAAATGGAGTATTCAATTTCAATAATACTCATCACTCCGAAATAATACTTAGTATTATTGTATAGTATAGTAATGTAAATCCCTAGAAATTATTAATCAAGCATTGATCAGTAGCAAAACAAAGCAGTAATGGTCAATACAGACACACACATGTTTTTTTCCAGATTATCTATTTAGAGGAGCTTCCATTCTGTTGAGGAGGATGTGGTGGATGTACTGCTGTGCTGTTTCTTCACCTAAATAAATCGATTTCCATAGAGTTGGGGAAGGCTAGCATCCCAACAGAGCTACTAAATGATTCCATTACAGAAGAGTGCCTGGCCCTCTTATATCCGACTCTATTAGCGTGAAGACAGCGCAGAGGGAACACAACACCTGCAATACAAAAATGCTAACTCAATACTGCTGCACTCAACAAGCCTTCACAAACAGAAATGTAAGGCAAAACCAACCAAGTAACAGCAATCACTCTGAAACCTTGAGCTTTTTTCTGTATTGTGAGATTACGATATAGAAGTGCTATTTTAGGATTTGAAAGCTTCTTGACATTTTGACACACTTTACAGAATTGAAACAAACTCTGGCCATAATATAAATATATATATAGGTTTATTTTCATGACCTCAGTGCATTAGTACGTTAATTTTAGCACTGACTCGACTCTTATTGTGCTACGACTACAGAATAAACCAATTTCAGTTCAACCAGCAATGCTGTTTTAACTGCAAGACATGCAGGTGGTAGTAACTGAAGCATTGCTAACAAATAAAAATAAAAATGCTGGGATTATTAAATTAATTATTAAATGGGTTAAAACGCTGAGGTGCTCAGGACCTCAATATTCAATTCCAAAGCTTGTAGACAAGGTCCTGGAGAAACCTCTAAATCTGGCACGACAATGACTGCCATCACTGTCCATAAATAAGAGACACTTTACGAGCCAGCAGACCACGTCACTATCAGTACGGCCATAAATAAAGCCACGCTTTCATGATGAAGTGTCCATCCAGACAGGAGAGCTAAACACTATTTTCAATGAGGACTGACAGTGCTGCATGTCATAGTGATGTTCATTATTCATTATGCCTCGGCCTCAAGACAAGACAATAGCAACAGGGCGATGTATGCCATGATCTCAACATCAACATACATTTGGCATTTATCTAAACCATTTAAGAAGTTATGGCTCACAACTAATGCATACTGACAATAAAATAAGATGGATGGATGGATGGATGGATACATAGATCAAATGCAAGCATTAATCAAAACAGGCAAATAACAAAGGCATCATCACAGGCACAATGCTCGAGCAAGACTTTGCAAAAGTAGCACTGTAATTATCCTTTATATCTGGCAAACTAACAAAAAAAAAATACCAAGAAAGTTCTTATTTGTCTAAAATTGAGGTTATATCGGATCAGTTTGTCGTTATATGTTTTTACAGTCACAAATTATGAGTAAAAGCTGAGATAAATCGGGGAGCCAAAACTTTCATCTCTTTAAACAGAAAATAAAATGCGAACTAATAAAACTGTGACAGTGTGCAGATTTAATCCCCTTCCTTATATTTTCTATCAGAATAGTCTGATACTAAAGCTGTTTACTGAACTGTAAAGATGTGTGTGTGTGTGTGTGTCTGTGTGTGTGTGAGAGACTCTGGGTAAAATTAATAGCAAAAGCCCTTCCCCCTTGGTTTTATATGTCATATGCCCAACCCCCTCGCTACCAACATGGAAGATCTATTTTAATAACATTTACCTCAGCCAAATCTACAAAGAACCTTCTAGCTGTTTAACTAACCTGTATCTGACAAAATGATGCTTTGTATGTCATCACATACTGTACATTATATTCTTGTAAATTCATTCATTTTCAGTAAACGCTTTATCCTGGTCAGGGTCACGGAGGATTCAGAGCCTGTCCCAGGAAAACTGGTGAATTCACCCTAGATAGGATGCCAGTCCATCGCAGACTGACACACTAGTGTAGCTAAGCCACCTACCTGCAAGTTTTTGGGAGGTGGGAGGTAATCTGAGGACCCATGGAGAACATGCGAAACTTCACACAGAGCTCAAAAACTGCCTCTGGATCTGTGTAGAGGCAGAGCTACATGCTGCCACTGTGCTGCCTGATAGTGGAGCAATATATAAAATTATACATATATTGCACATTATACCTTGTACATTATACCTTGTACATTTTACTACAACGGGCTTAGTGGTTAGCACGTCCGCCTCACACCTCCAGGGTCCGGGGTTCGAGTCCCGCCAGGGCCATGTGTGTGTGGAGTTTGCATGTTCTCCCCGTATGTCGGGGGTTTCCTCTGGGTACTCCGGTTTCCTCCCCCAGTCCAAAGACATGCATGTTAGGCTGATTGGCGTGTCTAAAGTGTCCGTAGTGTATGAATGTGTGTGTGTGTGTATGTGATTGTGCCCTGCGATGGACTGGCACCCTATCCAGGGTGTACCCCGCCTTGTGCCCGATGCCTCCTGGGATAGGCTCCATGCAACAAATTGCGGGTTGCACCTCTTGTGAGAAAAGGCCTATTAAATCTCCAAACTTCTGGGAGTGAAATAAATAGTGTAGAGTCCTCTGACTAAGCAAAATTCTTCAGCTAGAATAAATTGCCTTGTTTGTTAAGATGGTAATATGGGATACAGCGAAACATTCACTGCCATGCCTTGTTATTGAGGCTACTTCACGCGAGCATTTCCTGTAAATGACGCTGGGACAGGACGTTCTCTTGAAATGACACACAACATGAGCAGAAAAGCAAACCTTTTATGAACAAATGGCTTAATTAAACATTAAAGCACCATCGCTCAACATTAGTCAATATAATTTTTCTTTAAAATGGTAAGTCTTCTCATTAAATGACATAAATTGAATATAATTGCAATAATATTCTCCGCTTATTGGGTTTTGGCTTTGAAGAATATTATTTATTCCACCAACCTGACACCCGCACCAAGGACAAAACAACATGATTTTATTTAGCTAAATGCTGCTTTCCATTAAGAATGATGAAGCTCTGTCTGGTAAGCAAAGCTATTAATATTTTGATTTTGAGTCTGCATGCGAGGAGAAGTGGAAGAGTTTAACCCGAGGCTGCCTCATAAGGCTCTTCTGTTTATATAGAGCAAAACAAAACCGCCCTTCAACTTTTAATTAACCGCAAAGTCGGAGGCAAAGACAGGACTGTTTAATCGGATTAGAAGCCCTAAAGAAAATCTGTGTTTCACCAAAGTCAAGAAATTATACAACTTTAGAATTAAAATGAGAGTTTACAAAAAAAAAAAAAGCATGCCTTTAAGTACACACCTTAATAAGTAATGACTAATATATAACTAAATAAATGTTCGACAAACCATTACATACATGAGGAAATGCACAATAGCTGTAATAACCATTTACCATAGCATTATCTGAAGCAGACATTTGATGTTTGAGGGAATACATGTGTTGTTCAGTTCAGTGGAACAGAAGGCTAATCATGTAAATATAAACCACAGCATAGGAAAAAAAAACATTCTTGCTAGTCTCTAGATAGCAGTGTCAAAATGCTAACTCCCATTTTAGGCTATATTCGCTTTTCACACGCATGCAGAGGCAATAGAAGGAGATCGCAGTGAGATGCTGAATAGAAATGCTCTGTACTCTGACATCTATTGTATTCAAATACTGTATGGTGTTCAGATGAGAAGCTTTATTTCAATAAGATAAGATAAGATCAACTTTATGGATCCCACACTGGAGAAATTCCCTCGTTACAGCAGCTCAATTACACAAAAAAAAAGATAGGAAAGAATACACGATAAAAAGGAATGATGTAATCGAATATGAACTCATTATTTGGACTGAACACTTAATGTTCCCTGTACGAATACAAAATACAGCTAGTAGCCTCAGTTTGATGTTATATGAAGCAGTAAGAATAAGCCAATGTTGAGTTTTTGAGACATGACCTCTTCACTGTGCTTTTGTTTTCAGATTGTCCACATTTCCAAGATCGGTGTTTAGCTAAACAAACCCTGTGCACAGCAAAATTGAAGGATGTGGATGTGAAATGAACTGGGTATCACTTTTCAAGTATCGTACTCATCCACAGACATGAACAGGGTTAACACGATTAGGAGCAGGGACTTCTGTTGGCTTAGCTCACCCATCAGCATCTTTAGTTGTTCACACTATTTCTAAGTGAGGTGTTAATCACACCTCACCATGCAGCCAGCCGAAAACATATATATACAAGCACACACAAAGAGACAGAGGGAGAGAAAGACAGAGAAACAGAGAGAGAGAGAAATGTGGCGGTTTCGTTTAAGTGTGTTAAATCCCACTTGATACCAGTGCTATAAAATCAAAACATAAAAGCATTAAAAGAAACTGGAAACTTTAAGGCCAATTTAAATAATGCAGGATGCATTATGCATTTACATTTACATTTATTCACTTAGCAGACGCTTTTATCCAAAGCGACTTACAAATGAGAGATACAAGCAAAGTGATATCAAGATGCACCACCAACTGGGTGAAAGTGTTGTGGTCAGATGAGACCAAAATCTTTGGCATCAACTCAACTCGCCGTGTTGGGAGGAGGAGGAATGCTGCCTATGACCCCAAGTACACCATCACCACCATCAAACATGGAGGTCTAAACATTATGCTTTGGGAGTGTTTTTCTGCTAAGGGGACAGGACAACTTCACCGCATCAAAGGGACGATGGGCGGGGTCATGTACCGTCAAATCTTAGGTGAGAACCTCCTTCCCTCAGCCAGGGCATTGAAAATGAAAATTTACATTTATCAGACGCTTTTATCCAAAGCGACTTACAAATGAGAGCACACTCACACACCAATGGTAGCAGAGCTGGGTGCTAGAAAGGTGCTAGCATGCCATCGGGGGCAACTGAGGGTTCAGTGCCTTGCCCAAGGACACTTCAGCATGGGAAACACCCAGGCCAGGATTCGAACCACCAACTCCACGATTAGTGGGCAACCAGCTCTACCGACTGAGCCACAGCCGACATTTACTAAGTCATTACCAAGTACTAAGTCATGTTTTGCAGAGGGGTCAAATACTTATTTCCCTCATTTAAATGCAAATCAATTTATAACATTTTTGACATGCGTTTTTCTGGATTTTTTTTGTTGGTATTCTGTCTCTCACTGTTCAAATAAACCTACCATTAAAATTATAGACTGATCATTTCTTTGTCAGTGGGCAAATGTACAAAATCAGCAGGGGATCAAATACTTTTTTCCCTCACTGTATCATGTAGTTTTTTTATCGGTGTGTTTAAAAAGCCCACTACATGTCACTGTTACAAAATCAAAACATCCAAATCTTTTGCTGCCAAATTGATTCAAACTAAAGATTTGTAATAAAACATATAATTTTTGATGTTACAGACTGATGTTCCTCTTGCCATGCTCATAGAAAACTACTAGGCCTAATACCAACCCCAACTCCACCTGCTATACATCCTAATGAGCTTCTATTTGCTGTTTTCCCTCAGACACTGTAATCCAACATGCATGATTAATACAGTGCAGAGAAACCACAATGCTCTGCTGATCACAACCACAGCCTATTGATCCTGACATTCCAGGAGTAGAGATATCTTGCTCATACAGGCAAATTCAGCTCACAGTCAGCAACAACTTGAGACAATACAGCTCTGCAGTGATGTGTGAATTTAGTCTATTTTCACTGCAACAGCATACAGAGAGGTTTAAGTGCTTGGAGTTAGCGCTCATGGAAGTAAAACACCTGAATGTCAGCAATATCCCCCAAGTATCGGGTCATCAGTTCTGGGCCATCAATTCTCTGTGATTATATGATTCAGTACAAGGATCTTGAAAGGATTATAAATCATCTCCTCTGACCCTGAATGGAGACCTGGTGTTCCAGTTGAGGGAGGATTCGGAGCAGGGTATTGAAGCTGAAGTTAAACCATAGGTAAAAAATAAGTGTCTAGATCAGGGCTGCCAGCCTTTATAACAGCGCCACACCTCACAACATTTGTGACAGGTTAGTGTGTGTACAGCGAAGAAGAGCTACGTGAAGGGAGGGTCAGCATCAGAAAGGGCTTTAGTGGACCAATTTTCAAATTACATTAAATATAATTACGTCTGTTGACCTGTAGTTGTGGTTTCTTGTTTGCTGAACGATGGCTGTATTTGTGTCGCTCTGAATTGAAATCATGTTACACTGACAGTGATAATATGGTTAATTATGATTTGTTGCATGGAGACGATGAAAGAGATGGTGGCCCTGACAGTGTTGCATCAGTGCATTATGATTCACACAGTATACCGCGTGTGTGAAAGGGGCACAGCATAGATCAAGATCAAGATGCCTTGATATGTATTCTCATGGGTGTGTTGGTTGTGTGATTCTCAGTATACTGTAGCTCTTCTTCACTGATTCATTTGTTGAATGACAATCCTTGTCCTATCCCCACCCCCAATTCCTGTGGGAAGGCTAATGTCCTCACTGCTGCACTGCTGCCGCCCAGTCTCCTAGTGGAAGGAGGGGGGAGGGGGGTGGGATGGTGAGGTAATGGATGAAGAACTAAAACACTGATCTCACCTTGTTTCTTCCATATGTAAATATTCTAATTTCTTCTTGTTACATCCGATTAAAACCTGACCTGCAAACCATCACATACCAGAGAGATCTCTTTGCTCTTGTGCTATGGCTCATATTCTTTCCAATACAAGGTTTTACAATGCTTGTAATGCGATTGCTTCCTTCCGCTCCAATGATTTTGAGTTATAACTGCCTCTGATAAAGAGGTTTTAGATGTAGGTCACTACTTATCAGACTGACGAATGTGTGTCAAAGTCTACAGTGTGCTTTAACAGAGCAGGAAACCTCTATGAGTGAAGTGATTTCTTTAACTGGTTATACAAGTACATTGGGCTATAGACAAAATACATTCACCGAACACTGAAAGAGGAACACCTGTACACCTGCTTATTTATGGAATTATCTAATCAGCCAATCATGTGGCAGCAGTTCACTGCATAAAATCATGGGGATACGGGCCAGAAGTGTCGGGTAATGTTCACGTCTACCATTAGAATGAGGAAAATATGTAATCTTAGTGATTTTGTATTTCTATAACTGCTGATTTCCTGGGAATTCCACACACAACAGTCTCTAGAGTTTACTCAGAATGGTGCAATAAAGAAAAAAAAAACACCTTCCAGTGAGTGGAAATTCTGAGGATGGAAAAGCACCTTGTTCCCGACAGAGGTCAACAGAGAATGGTCAGACTGGGTCGAGTTGACAGAAAAGCTTCAGTAACTCAGATAGCCACTCTGTACAATTGTGGTGAGCAGTAAACTATATCAGAACGCACAACAGGTCAAACCTTGAGATGGATGGGTTACAAGAGCAGAGGAACACATCGGGTTCCACTTCTGTCAACCAGGAACTGAACGCTGAGACTGCAGTCAACATAGGCTCCCCAAAACTGGACAATCAAAGACTGAAAAAAAGGCATAAAGCCATGGATACAACCTAACAGTCCATGCTGGTGAAATGGTGTGGGGAATGTTTTCTTGGCACACTTTGGGCCCATGGAAACCAATCAATCATTGCATTAATGCCACAACCTATTTGAGTATTGTTGCTGACCATGTGCAGCCCTTCAGAAATTTAGTGCCTTCTTCCAATGGATTCCAAAGCTAGCAATGGACAACAATGGATAACAATGAAGTCCAGGTAAATGCATAAATAATTAATTCATATATACTTTTAATTAATTAATTAATCAATTTGTATAGCGCTTTTTACAATGGTACATTGTCTCAAAGTAGCTTTACAGAAATATCATTTTACATTTACAAGCGACTTACTAATGAGCGCACACTCACACACCAATGGTAACAGAGCTGCCATGCAAGGTGCTAGCTTGCCATCGGGGGCAACTTAGGGTTCAGTGTCTTGCCCAAGGACACTTCAGCATGGGATCACCCGGGCCGGGATTCGAACCGCCAACCCCACGATTAGTGGATTAGTGGACAACCCGCTCTACCAACTAAGCCACATCCACCCTATATACATATATCATATTTATCTGTACACTTTAATTTTTGTCTATACTGTACTCATTTTAGGTACCATCATAACTGCATAATTTCACATTGTCATCCCAAGTATATTTTCCCTGTCTGAGTATTATCATAGAAAACAAGTTTGATGAAGCACTGACAGCCTACTGGGACTCATCAGGACAAGGTCTGGCTGCAGTCAGGACTCTCCAGTAGTATGTGGGTGTAAATCCATTATCAAACCCCAGACATTAATTGTCAAGACCTGTATACCTGTTACTATGGCAACTTTTTGAGAGGGTTGTGGGTTCCCTCCACAGTCTATTGTGTGGTGGCAGGAGAGATAGAGAATTAAAAATGTCCCAAAGTGCATTCAGTGGTAGATTAAGATGTTCAGGACACCCTAAGCTGCAGTTTAAGTATGCTTCCCAATACAAACACATCCAAACCCTCTTTTCACCCAACTCTTGTCATCGCTGTTCTTTTAGGAGGCTTGCTTTTCATTTGTGTCATGCTACTGTACTTCCTTTCAGACATTCATTGTTGATCATCATTGTACATATAGGTAAGATTTTCAACCCAGATCAGCTGCTATATTTGATTTATAATCATGATGTCATGACTGTACAACCTGTAGGTGCAAGTGTTTGCATGGTAGTGATACTCGTGTATAACCAGAAAAGGGACACATGTGCCTTTCACTGTCCCACTGTCTCATGTTACAATTTGTTCAAGCAGTATGTAATTACAGTCAACTTTAACTGTTCCCATCTGCCATGCTTCAGTGACACATTTGTGCATTAGTTATCTTAATAAAAATGAAGCTAGGTTGTGACCAATAGTCACTAAATTAATTTAGTGAAGCTTAAACTATGAACTCTAACCCACCAGGAAATCATTAATTGTTTGTCTAACACTTAATTGAGTTGATGTACAGTTAAAATGTCTGAACAATCAGGTTTTATGATCATAGTGGAACGCGTTATCCTACAACCTCAGCTACACTGAGCATTACATGTAATTTGCCCCTCCATTCTGATTAAGTATCATAAAGGTCATAATATTTGCTTGTGATAGTGATTGTGTTTAAGTTTGTAAATGCATCTATAGCCGAAAAATACTTACTAACGATCTTATCTTAAGTTAATTGAGTTATTTCTGTCCAATTGTACAATTAGCTTACATTCAGTATGACTGAATATAGTATGAGATGAGTGGTTCCAGAAATCAAAATTCAATCAGTGTATGTGCAGTTGTGCTTGAATGTTTATGAACCCTTTAGAATGTTCTATATATCTGCAAACATATGATCTAAAACTAATATCCAATATTACGTATCTGTGAGTGGTAAAAGTATGTGAAGCTTTGCTTTTGGTATCTGGTGTGACCCTCTTGTGCTTTAATGACTGCAACTAAACATTTCCGGTAACCATTGGTCAGTCCTCCACATCGGCTTGGAGGAATTTTAGCCCGTTCCTCAGTACAAAACAGCTTCAACTCTGGGATGTTGGTGGGTTTCCTCACATGAACTGCTTGCTTCAGGTCATTCCACAACATTTCTATTGGATTAAGGTCAGGACTTTGACTTGGCTATTACAAAACATTAACTTCATTATTTTTAGGTATAACAATTTGTGTGCTTAGGGCCATTGTCTTGCTACATGACCCACTTTCTCTTGAGATTCAGTTCATGGACCCTAACCATTTAGAATTCACTGGTATAATTCAGAATTCAATGTTCCAGCAATGATGGCACCACCATGTTTCACAGATGGGATAAGGTTATTGGTAAATGGTGCTTTTATCCAAAGCGCTTTACACTGTGTCTCATTCACGCACAACAATGGTAGCAGAGCTGCCATGCAAGGTGCTAGCTTGCCATCGGGAGCATCGGGCGCATCGGGCGGCTGTGGCTCAGTCGGTAGAGCGGGTTGTCCACTAATTCACTAATCCACTAATCGTAGGGTTGGTGGTTCGAATCCCGGCCCGGGTGATCCCATGCCGAAGTGTCCTTGGGCAAGACACTGAACC
>JAFFST010053767.1:213255-223575 GCA_022414735.1 Noturus placidus | reverse complement strand
TATATATATATATATATATATATATATATATATATATATATATATATATATATAATTTTATTTTATTTTTATTATTATAATTATTGTGCTGTAATTCAGTGTTTTATTTTTTCCCCAAACATAATGTTTCTCATTTAAACCAAAAATTCTATTTTGGTCTAATCTATCCACAAAACATTTTTCCAATAGACTTCTGACTTGTCCACATGATGGTTAACAAGCTGCAAACAGGCAGCAATGTTCTTTTTAGAGAGCAGTGGCTTTCTCCTTGCAACCCTGCTGTGCACACCATTGTTGTTCAGTGTTCTCCTGATGAACACTGATGAACTTTAGTTGCTTACAAGTTACCCTGGGTTCCTTTGTGACCTCGTGGACTACTACACGTATTGCTCGTCTTTGTTGGTAAACCACTCCTGGGGAGGGTGACAATGGTCTTAAATTCCCTCCATTGGTACACAATCTATCCGATTGTGGATTGGTGGAATCCAAACTCTTTAGAGATAGTTTTGTAACCTTTTTCAGCCTGATGAGCATCAACAACTCTTTTTATGAAGTCCTCAGAAATCTCCTTTGTTCGTGCCATGATACACTTCCACAAAAATGTATTGTGAAGATCAGAGTTTGATAGAGCCTTGTTGTTTAAATAAAAAAAGGAGCTCACTCACACTTGATTGTCATCCCATTGATTGAAAACACCTGACTCTAATTTCACCTCCAAATTAAACTGCCAATCCTATATATATAGTATTTATGCATTACTCTTTATGGATGCACAAAAAGCACTGAATTCTACAGTCCTAGCAATCCCTGGTTGATTGGTAGAACCTGTCATTCCCCAGGGATTGGTTCAAATACGTATTATTGTTGGTGTGACATTTAATTTGACTCTCTGAATTATCTTTTCTTTATTTTATCCATCAATGCGACACTTGAACTTGTCTACCACTCATAGGTTTTTGCAAATTATCATTTTATTTGTAAATAAATAAATAAAAAAAATTCATCAATGAGCGATAGTCAGCTCAGCTAACATCATATTTGTGAATGTATGCGAATAACCAAATTAATTCATTTTAAAACATCTCATTTCCATATATTTTGATATATTTTATTATCTAAACATTTTGTAAACTTTCCGATGGACCCCCTGCAATTACACCACTGACCATTAGCGGTCCGCGGAAACACTGCACTAGACGGTAGTGCACAGTGCACGATGTATAGTAACTCATTTGGGACACCACTTTGGTATTTACTCTCGGAAGCGTGTTTCCGGAACAGAAGTAAAGTATTGAGTAAATGCGACCCGCGCCACATGCAGATCAACTAATCGATAAGAGATTCGTTGGCAACTATTTTAATAATCGATTATTGTCGATATTATCGATTAGTTGTTGCAGCTCTAATCTATTTATTTTCAGACATTCAGTTTTTCCTGTTGGATCAAGCTTTTAAATCTAGCCAATCTTTCTCTTAGCTTCCTTTGTCCACGCTTGCTAAGCAGATAAATCAGTGACTGTGTTCACTCACAAAATAAAAACAGGGTTTTAAGTTAAGGAAATGAAACCGCACCTTGTTTATCAGGGCTGCTCCACTATACAATAATTCAATAAGTACCTTTGGGGCTGCTTAACACAGAACACATGCACACATAGTGTATATATTATTATTTAAATTTTATGAACAACTAGCAGCTACAGCCAACTTGTAACCAGCTTCTGGTATTTTTTTTTCAAACTGTAATGTACCATGTACACGGCACACGTTACTTATACCTGGCCCCCCTCAGCGTCATTGTTGCCGACACTTCTCAAAAGCCACAGGCAATACTATCATTAATCACAGACATTTTGGAGGCACAAAAGCATGATGTCATATTGCACTTGATGTCATATCTCACTAACTTAAGTGACCGAGTGTAAAACTGTTTTTGGAGCACCAAAACCCACTTGAGAACATACACAGCACAATCCCCAGTGATGTTTATTGCTTCTGTAGAACTTCTGATGCCTGACACTGGGTTTAGATGGTTGTATTCATCAAACACACCTATGTGTATAGACAACAAACTAAGCCTTCTGCATGTATAACCACCGTCTAGTGATCTCAGACATACACTGGGTAAAGAAACTTGACAAATAGCAAACATGGCCATAGCACCTCAGTCTGTAGGTTACAAGGTTGTGCCCTGAAACATCACTATTTTCATGGAGTATAAATCAGCCAAATTCAGCCCAGAAAATAAATATTTGTACCCATGGCACTAAATAATGTAGATGTTTCTAACTGTCCTAGAAATTACAGTAAAATCCATATACAGAAAATAAAGTTAAAATTATGGTCTTAAAATTGTGCACCTTGAGAATAGTTATATAGTGTATATAACCATACACATATAAATGCATGTGCATAGAATTTTTATACGTGACATTTTCCAATGCATTATTGAATAAATTTTTCAGATGTCTGTTTTGCAGTGTATACCACAATGTTTCTGGGAACCCCAGAGGTGCCACTTATCACCCACAATCTCCCGATGGTCCACTGAATGTCTCTTGTGTTTTGTTGCTGAGTGTTTGTCAACTGCAGACATCTCCTCAGTTCTAAAAAGAGTAGTGGCTTTTCAAAAGGCACTCAGAGGCATACAGTGGAAATATACTGCCTAAATCCCGAATAATAGGGAGCTTCTCATTTGTCAGGCGCGGTCGTGACTGGTACTGGCCTCTGAGAAGTAGCACAGAGCTGGCTTTGTGGTAAGCTACTGTATCTCTGGATGAGATCCAGTGCAAAAATAGTCAATCATTCTTCCTTGAAACTGACCTTCTGTGGCCTAGATATAAATCTACTAATGATCCCACTTCACCTCAGCATGTTAGAAGATAATAATCTATCTGTAAGTGAGTCATAAACAGAATATGTAATATTAAAAAAATACCGTCGGAAATCACGGGATGGAGTTAGGACTTCAATTCTGACACACAATGGGCCTCCAATTACACAGCTATCATCTCCCTGTGGATTCCTGTTGTACAGCTTCAGCTTCCATGGGAATTGTGACGTGACACATGGTGTACTGTCTGCTTTCAGAACGGTGATCTGAGGGCAGACTGTGAAACAGCAGCTCCCACGTCTCACCTGTGCACTGACGGAACAGAAAGCTTTCAATGAGAGATTTGTGAAAACTACAGTAGCACAGACCGAATGCAAGAACATTGAGGATGCAGTTGAGAATGTCGCATATATAACAGCTCGCATTCATTAGCACGTACTGTAGTTCCAGCTCACTTGCAGGTCAGAATGACACTGCACTCTATCTAGCAACTAATGCTGAGGGTTGAGCAAGCAGAAATCGCTGAACACCGAGAAAAAGATGGTGTCATCACAGCAGGGATTACTTATATAAAAACAGAATGGAAAAACAAATCTCTTTTACGCATGGAAGACTCCGATTTAGCCTGTGATTGTGCACATTTCGGCCATATGCCACTCTGATAAATGTGTGGGTTGTTTACTTACATCTAATTAACCACACTCTCCACTCCCCATTATTGATTTTCCATAAAAACAGAAAACTAGAAAGAAAAAAAGGCATTTCTGTTTCAATGTTCAGAAAGGTTTCTATGTATCGTATTTTCCGCACTATAAGGCGCACCTAAAAGCCTTAAATTTACTCAAAAATCGGCCGTGCGCCTAATAATCCGGTGCGCCTTATGTGTGGACTGAGTTCCAAAATCTGTAAAAATGTTGTGCGACTTTGGTTGGCGTAACAACCGTATGCGCCTTATAACGCGGTGCGCCTTATGTATTGGACCCCGTAATTGTGAGTGCGCCTTATAGTGCGGAGAATACGGTAAATAGAAGAAGTCATGGGCAAATTGAAATTCTGAACAAAAAGTTTCTTGTCGTTTGATTGACAGCCTTTAATAAAGTGGAAAAGCACCCTAATCTGGTATATATGTCCGTAAGCATACCAACATGTTTCCTCATTGTGACACTAATATATCAAAATTAAAATCATAAAAAAACATATTAAGCCAAATCAAAGTTTATTTTATAATTAGCTAAGCAGAAATGGTTGGTTAAAATACTTTGTACTATCTGTTGTTCTACTATCTGATAAACGTTCAGTTTTCCAGACAAGTGGAGTTATTGTTTCATACTGTTTCATCAATCGTGAATTTCATAGTGCATTCAAATCATTATCTATGTCAACAGAGGATGTTTGATAAGCCCTTGTGAAAGTACTGAAAATAATGGAACACTGGATGCTGTATTGATCTGCTACTTCCTTTTAAAATCCTCACTTTAATTCTTGTTATAAAACACTCTGTCATAACAGGAGCATCTCCTGCGTCTCTAGAACACACCCATATTCACAGACCTGGCGGGCAGAGTGATGAGTATGACTGAGCATTTTGTTCTAACTGTGGATACAAAAACATAATGTACCGTTTATATCACCATAAATGCGTGAAGAGGAGGAGGCCTATTCCAGATTTACTGGAAAATAAACCCACTCAACAACCCACTCAATGTAGCATAGGTAAAGGGCTTCATCCTGCACTGGATTTTAATTACAATACCACTAAAAGTGATCGAGTCAGAGGCAAAAAAAAAAAAGACGCTAACAAAAATGAAATAAATCTTCAGTGAAGATCGGACAGGTCTTTGAATACTCTTGAACAAAACCAATTTGAATATACCCCAGCTTCAACTCCAATTTTCATCAATAATTTATTGAAATAGATTGGCTAAGTAATGTAGTTGGTCCCATTCACCTCATCCTGAAGTTGATTATTTTCCTGTAACAGCATGTCCTGAAGTCCACAGCATCTCGACAATGACTAAAACTGTTCATTTATTAATCAACGATGTTGCTCTTTTTATCCATTTATAGTTAGTTCCATATAGTAACTATACTATAGATCGGAGGTCTTCAACAGGGGGTCCGTGACCCCTAGGGGGTCCGCAGAGGTACTGCATGGGGTTCGCGAAAGATTTGGTACCAGTTTCATATAACACAATTTCACACAATATATATAATTAGGGGGTCCCCACTCCATCTCGCCATCAGTTTGGGGGTCCTTGGCCTGGAAAACGTTGAAGACCCCTGCTATAGATATAGTGTCCACACAAGCCTTTCAATTTTCTCACTCTTGAAGTTAATGAGAGAGAAAAAAACGCAGCTTGTCCTGTTATTGAGAAACCCCTCTGCCCTTCACAAGACTTGTCTGTGGAGGAAAACGTAAAATTACAGCTTTACCGCAGGCTGTTACAAAGTGCCGACACTGGAGACTCCATAAATGCTAAATAAACATCTCCTCACAGAGAACCTCACCACACATTTACGTGGCGTGTCCGCCATACAAGTCTCTTTGTAAGTTGTTACTACTGGCTGTCCCAAAAGTCTCCATACACAGGGGAAATGAATACTTTTCAGCAAGATGTCTTCCAAAATTCTTCATACTTAGTTTCCATTATAATATTTTTTTTTTCAGATAGTCTTTAAGGCCACCTTTGACGAAAGAAGAACGTATTGAAATCATTCTCACGGCTGGATCGGGAAGCTTTCACAAGGTCTCGAAGGACTTGAACAGGAAACAATGCGAGAAGTCACAGACGACACTGCTGCCAAAGTTATTAACAAATTCCAAAAGACTGGAAGTGTTGCGGACCGACCGAGAAGAAGCAGACATCCACCAACATCCTCTGATGAAGGCACAACTGACATGGTGCTGGAATACATACTCCCCTCTGTGTATGGAGACTTTTGGGACTCCCTGGATAGAAATACTAAGTTATTAAAATGAGTGCATTCATTTAAACCTGTGTAGCCGAACTACTGTCAAAGGCACACAGTACACGCTGTTATAGAAAATGAATTAACACCTTCTGACCAATCAGATTTGAAAATTCAACAGCGCTGGGTCAATGTTCATGTTATACAAGACTATTGATTAGTATTGACTTTCCATAAAAGGCGAGGAAGGAGACATAGCCTGAAACACGCCTGACAAGCATGAATTGAATGTCTTTCTTCTTTTAAGCATCTTAAAAGGAACATCATCTCTCTCTCCTTCTCCTTATAATAGCCTTGGTTTTTATAACCCCAGGCTTTCTCCTCATGAGGCGAAAAGCGGTCATACAAGCGGAACAATTTCATTTGCATGGGTTTTCCCCAAAAGTCAAAAATCTGTCCGAAGTTCTTAAATTCCAGATTTATTTCAGCATAACCAGCTCTATCTCTCTCTCTCTCTCTCTCTCTCTCTATCTCTCTCTCTCTCTCTTTCTCTCTCTCTCTCTGTCTCTATCTCTCTTTCCAATTGTGTGGGATGCTTTTAAATATAACGTTTGAGTCACGGTGTAGTGTACCATGCACTCTCTCAGCCTGATCCATCCTGCGCTCTGTTGAAGCTGTGTGTGAGAGATAAGGCTTTCTGTGCTTACTCTGCCTCACACCCACTGCCCTCGTCCTCTTATACAGCCATTACAGACCCCACATAAATATTCCAGCATGTGAAATAGTCCTCTTCTCCTAGTCTCCTCCTACTGCAAGCAGAAAGCAGGTCCGTTTTCTGACCTTCTCCAATGCAGCAATCAGTAGCCAATCCATAATGGATGAACTGCTCGGAAGTGCAGGAATTTGGTACAGTTGGTTTCTGGATATTGATGTCGTAATACTGGCAGGTCTTCTAAAAATAGCTTTCTTGTCTGTATGCATTGTGTTTTTTTTTTGTTTGTTTGTTTTTGTTTTTTACACTTTGTGCTAAATACCAATTAAAATATCTTCAACGTAGACAGATTTATTTAGTATTCCCTATTATAAAATTACCATAAACTAAAAACAACATTACAAAACACATTTCTAGACATTTTTATTTCTAGACATTTTGTCTATTGGTGGATAATTTTGCTTCTATCTCGAAATAATTGCATAAAATGAGAAACTTGTTTAGACTATTTCAAGCCTGAAATAGATAAAAATCTAGCAATAGGTTTAAAAATCTTATTTTTGGTTAAAAAATAATGACAAAAACTGATCCTGCATTTGGATTCACATTGTAACATGATATCATTTTGCTAAGTGCAGCATGCTACATTAAAATCAGGCGTTTTTTCATAGCATTTTTTTTCTTTTCTATGTGAAAAGGTTTTAATTGAACTTACAGAGAATTTTTTTACCTAAATTTGAATTTTAATTCGGGAAAACATTGCTAACTAGAGTAATTGGTCTTTTTCTTAAGCTCAATAATCAAGCGTTTTTGGCCTCTATGAAATCCTGGACGGACTGACAAGTACATTTTCTATAATTATACATTGTTACACAATTAGGAATGGCAATGGCAATTGTTTGTTTGAGTAAAAAGCAGCCAACAGTTAACATTAATAAAGTCACAGATTTGCTCTAGCATTTGGTAAAGTCAGAACTGGATGCTCTTTAGTGAGGTCACGCTATCATCGTTAATCGTTCATACAGTAGTTGTAACAGGCATTATTTAATGTAGCACATGATGCACACACACACACACACACACACTTCGCAGTCACATTCTGCGCTAAAGACTAAAAAAACAACAAAACAAAAACAAGCTACAATGAATTGAAATGTGATTCCCTGTTCATTTCAAATACTCACCGTTAATCATTTCAGACCCCAGAGTGCTATCCTTTTTTAAGAAATATAGGACAGCTTTCATTCCCTGCTCCAGGAACTAGTTTTGTTAAATTCAGTTCATGAGAACAGTTGAAGTCGGGGAAAAAAACAGATCAATAACAGATCAATGTATGGTATGATTTTAAAAATCCTTCTTTGCACATTTACCATAGCTGTGTGATAAATGAAGCCGAAATGAATGAGCAGAATTCAAAAAGCATTTCCATGCACATTTCAGCTGATTATCTTCATCAAACTCTCTGCAAACGAGGGACAGGCACCAGACCAAATGCAACACAGCCTGTATAACTAAAAATATAATGTCGTGGTCTAACTTGTTCTATAGGTTCAGCAACACAGAACCTATTTTTTGACCTGATGAATGAGTTAATTGAACATTTGTGTGTGTGTGTGTGTGTGTGTGTGTGTGTGTGTGTGTGTGTGTGTGTTTGTGTTGGAGGTAATATACAGGTTTCTTAGCATCCTTTATCCTCCCTGATTCAGTATTCAGCAGTGTGCAGAGAAATTGTGGAGCAGCATGCCGTGGAACTGCAAAGCGACCTGTTTCTCGTGCATGCTCACCACGAATGCTAATGTTCCCACACCAATACAGCGCTCAAAAGCAAATTCTGTCAGGATCGAAGCCAAGTACACAGAAACAGCCAGCTGAGGACCAAACTGAAAACAAACACACACACACACACACACACATTTACATTTACATTTATTCATTTAGCAGACGCTTTTATCATAAGCGACTTTTATCCAAGCGACACACATGCACGCAAACACATTTACGGGGTGGACAAATCAGTATCCCGGGCATACCGGACATGTACATTTTGTGCCCGGAAGATTTGTTTTGTATTCCTATTTTTCAAGAAGGCTCAACAACCAGGAAGAAAAAAAAATGTTTTACTGACTTTGCAAAACAGAAATTTTCATTTGGTGAGGATGATTAAACTTGATGTGCTTGACCGTCTTCACTTCATGTTAATTATAACATACACATCCTGATCCTGCCACCTGCTGCACAGCACACCGGCCAATTTGCAATCTGACAGTACAGCAATTTCTACTAAGCAGATGAATTAGACTGCACAGATGACAGACAGGTTGTTGTTTTTTTTTCCACAATGAGGAACACACAGGTATGTGAAAATGAAATCAAAATGAAGCATAATTAAGCTTGTGACTCTCTTGCTCTCGTGTGACACTCTGTAACATCGTGGTTAAAAATATAAACTGAAAATGAAGATGCTAGCCAGACCTGAATAATCTATTTCAGGTGCAATGCGAGGACAGCACACGACATCTTAAGCCTAGTTCACACTGCACCGAAAGACGAGTACCGAAAGATACGAGTTCGTTGGACCCCCCCAATGTCCATGCCCTTGATTATTTGTCCACTATTGCATTTGGGTCCAAACCTCAGCATACAAACAACATCTGGTCATTCTGAAAACTTGTGATCGTTTCTAGTAACGTCATATATCCATCAGACTAAGTTTCCAGGAGCTGTTGAGACTCCATAAAAAACCCAAAATAAATACATTAATAGCAGGCAGGACTCGGGCATCAAGACCGTTATTAAAAATGTCATGAATAAACGGGAGTCGGACGCAGGAGAGACAGAGTGATGAAGCGTTCCAGTTAGGAGAAGAGGAGCACGCCTATTGAAAATCAAATAACACAATGCTTGAAAAAATGCAGCGCAGAAATTACCCACTTACAGCATACCTGTGGATATATAAGGCTCTGAGGGAATTATAGAGGTGAATACATGCACCAATTGTGAAAACAACACCAGAATATGAGGATGAATTGAATAAGGCTGAGTTTATGTGGATGGGATGGATCCCTGAGTGCTTGGCTAGCGCTGTGTCCCTCCCCTTTTCACCAGTAATGGGATTTCTAGGCTTAAATCTGCTTCCATTCAGCACCGGAGCCACTGGTTAGAGAAAAGTATTGATCTACAATTTTAGCCATGCAAGACCAGTAAGCGGAGAGCAGTATGCCCTAAATGTATAATGAGGTCTTTCTAAGAGAAATATGATGCACTAGGATTTCTTGGTAGACTTGGAAAGCTTTACCCATATTATTATAAATATTATATTATTACTAGGCTGCAGCTATAAAATTTGATGAAAATTTCATATCACAATTATTGTGACCAAAACTATCAAGGTTATCAGTATTATCAAGGTAAAATGTGCTGGAAATGTGCAAAAAGTACTGATACACACACTGAAATCATTTAAACAGGTTTTCTACACTTCCTGTCGGTCGGCTCACCTCAGTCTTCCTGTCGGTCGGCTCGCCTCACTCCCCCTGTCGGTCGGCTCGCCTCACTCCTCCTGTCGGTCGGCTCGCCTCACTCTCCCTGTCTGTCGGCTCGCCTCACTTCCCCTGTCGGTCGGCTCGCCTCACTCTCCCTGTCGGTCGGCTCGCCTCACTCCCCCTGTCGGTCGGCTCGCCTCAGTCTTCCTGTCTGTCGGCTCGCCTCAGTCTTCCTGTCGGTCGGCTCGCCTCACTCCCCCGTCGGTCAGCTCGCCTCAGTCTTCTTGTCGGTCGGCTCGCCTCACTCCCCCTGGCGGTCGGCTCGCCTCAGTCTTCCTGTCGGTCGGCTCGCCTCACTCCCCCTGTCTGTCGGCTCGCCTCACTCC
>JAFFST010053767.1:187779-212384 GCA_022414735.1 Noturus placidus | reverse complement strand
GGCTCGCCTCACTCCACCTGTCGGTCGGCTCGCCTCACTGCCCCTGTCTGTCGGCTCGCCTCACTCCCCCTGTCTGTCGGCCCGCCTCACTCTTCCTGTCTGTCGGCTCGCCTCACTCCACCTGTCGGTCGGCTCGCCTCACTCCCCCTGTCTGTCGGCTCGCCTCACTCCCCCTGTCGGTCGGCTCGCCTCACTCCCCCTGTCGGTCGGCTCGCCTCACTCCCCCTGTCTGTCGGCTCGCCTCACTCCCCCTGTCGGTCGGCTCGCCTCACTCCCCCTGTCGGTCGGCTCGCCTCACTCCTCTTGTCGGTCGGCTCGCCTCACTCCCCCTGTCTGTCGGCTCGCCTCAGTCCCCCTGTCGGTCGGCTTGCCTCACTCCTCCTGTCGGTCGGCCCGCCTCACTCCTCCTGTCGGTCGGCCCGCCTCACTTCCCCTGTCTGTCGGCTCGCCTCACTCTTCCTGTCTGTCGGCTCGCCTCACTCTTCCTGTCTGTCGGCTCGCCTCACTCCCCCTGTCTGTCGGCTCGCCTCACTCCTTTTGTCGGTCGGCCCGCCTCACTTCCTCAGTCTGTCGGCTCGCCTCACTCCCCCTGTCTGTCGGCTCGCCTCACTCCCCCTGTCGGTCGGCTCGCCTCACTCCCCCTGTCGGTCGACTCGCCTCACTCCCCCTGAGGTTGGCTCGACTCACTCCTCCTGACGGTCGGCCCGCCTCACTCCTCCTGTCGGTCGGCCCGCCTCACTCTCCCCTGTCTGTTGGCTCGCCTCACTCTTCCTGTCTGTCGGCTCGCCTCACTCCCCCTGTCTGTCGGCTCGCCTCACTCCTCTTGTCGGTCGGCCCGTCTCACTTCCCTTGTCTGTCGGCTCGCCTCACTCTTCCTGTCTGTCGACCTCGCCTCACTCCCCCTGTCGGTCGGCTCGCTTCACTCCCCCTGTCGGTCGGCTCGCCTCACTCCCCCTGTCGGTCGGCTCGCCTCACTCCCCCTGAGGTCGGCCCGCCTCTCTCCTCCTGTCAGTCGGCCTGCCTCACTCTTCCTGTCTGTTGGCTCGCCTCACTCCACCTGTTGGTCGGCTCGCCTCACTCCCCCTGTCCGTCAGCTCGCCTCACTCCCCCTGTCAGCCGGCTCGCCTCAGTCCCCCTGTCGGTTGGCTCGACTCACTCCCCCTGAGGTCGGCCCGCCTCTCTCCTCCTGTCGGTCGGCCCGCCTCACTCTTCCTGTCTGTTGGCTCGCCTCACTCCACCTGTTGGTCGGGTCGCCTCACTCCCACTGAGGTTGGCTCGCCTCACTCCTCCTGTCTGTTGGCTCGCCTCACTCTTCCTGTCAGTCGGCTCACCTCCTGCTGCATTGACCAGACGTGTTCAGTTTTTAATTGACTGCACCTGCATCAGACTCATGCTGGGTGTATGTGGATTGTATTTACCACGAGTTTTACAAATCAAGATAATCGCTTGGGTTTATACACAGTGATGTCACAGACCCGACTAATCAATAATAAAATTTGTTGTCCATTATTTTAATTATCAATTATTAGTTGTTGCAGCCCTAATTATTCCTCTATAAAGCAGCACTTCTATTAGTTTAGTCAGGAAAAAGTAACCTAAGCAGGCCTAACATCAAACTCACCTAACCCAGGTCCAATATAATTATTATGACATAGTTTATCCGTGTGTATCGTGGAAACATAATATATTAGGCAGCATTGTCCATCCATCCATCCATCCATCTTCAACCGCTTACTCCTTTTCAGAGTCACGGGGAAACCTGGAGCCTAGGGCACAAGGCGGGGTACACCCTGGACAGGGTGCCAGTCCATCGCAGGGCACAATCACATACACATTCATACACTACAGACACGCCAATCAGCCTAACATGCATGTCTTTTGACTGGGGGAGGAAACCGGAGTACCCGGAGGAAACCCCGACACACGGGGAGAACATGCAAACTCCACACACACATGGCCCTGGCAGGACTCGAACCCCAGACCCTGGAGGTGTGAGGCAGACGTGCTAATAAATAAATTAAATTAATGGAAATAAATTAATGAGTGACTGATTTGTTGCTTAAAGAAAAAACAGGACGTTATCTCTGAATATCTGAGTGATGTCATCATGTCTATTTCTAAATAGTTTTTATTTTCCAGTGTGAGACTCAGTGTACAGACTTCAGTAATGTGATGTACAACATAGAATATTGTAGCTATATTAGTAAAGTGGAGTGAAGTTTACTAATTCATCATAAACAGTGACAGATCTCAAATGGAAAAAAGCAGCATTACTTATTGAGCCTTACATGCAGGACCTTTAACAGTGTCTCATAATAAAAATAGTGTTTAGCTTAAACGATGAGAATGGTTAGACCAACCGAGAAGCGGACGTCCACGAATATCCACTTAAGAAGGCACAAGCGACATGGTGCTGGCAAACATAGTCCCCTGTGTATGGAGACTTTTGGGACACCCTTTAGTGCGCTCGACAAGTTCCAAATCTTACTACCTGTTGCACTACACTCAGGAGAGATGATCTGGTTGATAGATTATTTAACATGCACAAGGACTACAAATTTCTCAGTTAAAGCCCAAAGGCATTTGTCCACATTTTGTAGCTAACAACTAACCAACACTCTTTTTGCTCTTTTACAGCTTTTCAAATGGAAGGAAGTGGGACTCTTGTCTTCCCGGATGGCAAGGACTCCAAATCTTACATCTGTCAAATGTTTTAATGATTTCAATAAATGTCACCAGAATTTCATGCAATTGTTTGTTTATTTCGTGAGCATTGCAGTAGAATTTTAGCATACAAACGAATAGCATTTTATGATAATTGTGTTGGATAACTGTGGAAAATCTGTTGTCCTTAACTAGACATGGAAGTGTGTTCAGAATTGACACATCATGTGATATTTTTAACACATTTGTTTGGTAAGAATACTGTAGAAACAATGATTCAGTTTGATGAAAAAGCATCATAGCTACACAGGGTCACTGTGCAGGTAAATAAAGACGCTAAAGACCCACTAATTTTCTATCGAGAGCACAAACATGATATGCTACATTAAAAACTTTGCCGCAAGATGATTGGTGGTGATTACAGTAATCCAAACTCAAGTTATGCACATTATTACACTGCATTAGCTACCGCGTTTCAGCCTAGGCCGGAGTTCTTCAACAGAGGGTCCACGGAGGTACTGCATGGGGGTCGCAAAAATTTTGGTACCAGTTTGATATAACACAATTTCATACAATATATATAATTAGGGGGTCCCCGATCCATCTCGCCATCAGTTTTGGGGTCCTTGGCCTGGAAAACGTTGAAGACCCCTGATCTAGGCAATTAACACACAGAAACGCACTTTCTCCGCAGATTGAGATTGGTTGGGGTGAGTACTAAGATCATGAATTTATTTTATAACACTGTGTTGGGAAGTCTGATTAGATATGGTATGGCATCCTGGTTTGGCCCCCTTACCATCCAGTGCAAAACAAAAATTGAAAAACTAATAAAAACTGTAATGAAGGTTATGGGTAAGAAAGACTACACTACCCTTCAGACAACCTTTGAAAATATAGTGGTCTCCCAGGCACAGAAAGTCTTGAAGGACTGTTCCCATATTTTGCACTCGGAATATAATGTCTTACCGTCGGGGAAACGATATGGAGCTAGCATATGCAAAAGTAATCGCTATAAGTTATCCTTTATTCCGACTTCCATTGCGCTCCTAAATAAACAAACTGCTCGGTTTAAGATGGCTTGAATAACGGCCGGCATTCTGATACATCATTCCCTTTTTGTGTGGCTAAGTGCAATTCACATCGATAATGGTTTTACTACACTCTGGTATTGGACCCTGGTATTACTGTTTTGATGTATAGGGGTGGACAAAGGGATATGTGCAATGTAAAGTATATACATGTTTGTATTATGTATGGAAATGTTGTCTATATATGTTATTGGTGTTCACCGTAGCCAAATGCAGCATTGTTGCCCAAGACAAATTTCCCTCACGGGACAATAAAGTTTAACTAACTAACTAAAAAAAAATGGGCAGCACACTGCAGCTTCAAATTGCTGGGCTATAAGAATGAAATGATCATTTGTCTACCCTGTAATGCATTATATATGGTCTATATGAGCTACACTCTATTCTGAGACCCGATAGAAGAGGATTAGCTTCATCTAAAGAAAGCGACTTAACTGTAAAAAGAAAGGCGAACCTGAATACACTTATATCACTCATAATCCATTTGTGTTAATAGTCTAATTGTAGTTACACAATAAACAACCCTCATGACACTAAAAGTGAAAGATCTGGAGGGCAAATCCTTTGTAATGACTTCTAAATCAGTCACCTGTTTCCCTTAAGACTTCCAGTGAATCATTTGCGCTAAAAATACTAAAATCACTTCCAGCCACAAAGACGAGCTTTCCGGCATTTTCAATGCCAGAGCTCAGATTACTCTGTTAGGTGGCTGCAAAAGAGCACTTGCTCAGGAATCATGACCACAGGACAAATATAACCTGAACACCTGAACAGTCACATCATATTAGTCTTAAGGCCTGAAGTGTAAAGGCAAACGTAATATAAGGCATAAGTAAAGTTTATTTCAGTAAACAAATTAGCTTAAGAGTCTTAAATGCATTATCCTTAACAGGACTACAGTAATCTGATTGTTACTGTGCCCAAATAACCACAAAGGATGACCCAGGTGTCTAAAGAGGACCAGTGCTTTTATCAAAGAGGAACATCACATGGATAACAATCACCTAGACGGTGTCCAGATGCTCCAGCACAGATATATTTGATATTTAAAAACTCTTAACATAATTGTTTCTTCAGTCTTGATCGTATGCATTGCAAATCCTTCATTTTGAATAAGAGCAGGTTTTCTCTTCTCTCTAAATAAGAGAATGAGCTTTTCAGCAGATGCGCTAAATGAGATATTTATGAGTTAAGCATCCGTGAAGCGCTCCTCCTCAGCAGGAAGATACAAATGGTGTTAAATTATAACCTAGAGAGCTTGATGAATTACATATTCCTGAGAGAGAGAGAGAGAGAGAGAGAGAGAGAGAGAGAGAGAGAGAGAGAGAAAGAGAGAAAGAGAAAGAGAAAGGAGGGGGATAGAAAATGTTTTGTAAAAAAGAGCAATCTAAGACAGGCATTTTATTTATTTATTTTTTTATTAAAGGGAAAAACAGCTTTTGTGTTATTTCCTTCTGAATCGGGTGACGTGTTTTGAACTATAACCTGACATGGTCGCAGTAAAAGGGACAGCTGCACTGTGCTCGGAGTTGGGAGGAGAGAAGAGAAAAGACACAGCGGTCGCTTCATAACATTAGTCTCAGGCACTCAGAGGGACGGAGCAGAATCAGACTGAAAGGCATGACAGCGTGGGGATGACGTGTTGTGACTGTATATAGAAAAGCATGAAAGATGTCCAGAACACTCAATCTTATACATTTATTCCAAGACACCAATACTTATATCAAAGGAAGCATATCTTGAATATCCAGAATGCACACACACACACACACACACACACACACAAACACTTTCTCATAAGCACTTCAGCTCAGGCTACATGTCACAAATCCCCTCTTACCCTCTCTTACCCTCTTACCACCTCTATCTCCAAAGCAAACATAAATGTCAATGAAGAGTAAGCATTTCTTTCAGAACCATTTCATTACAGTATTGATCACAGATACTGAATCTGACTAATCAATGGAGGCCATCAAGACATCAGGTTCACACATTTAGTGTTTAGGTGTTTACAAGGAACAGACAGCCACTCGAGCTGTCACTATCGAGCAGAAAGAGACAGTAAATGAGCGCTTGCTCAGAGGATGTGGTAGCACTGCAATCTCTGCAAGAAATTCCCAGGTTCTGATCTTTGACCATGAAAACCTCCAAATTGACACAATGAATTTACTATTAAACGGAATTTGCTTCCTGTGGCTACGTATTTGGTGAGTTAGTAGTCATAATCGGCTGTGGCTCAGTCGATAGAGCGGGTTGTCCACTAATCCACTAATAGTAGGGTTGGCGGTTCGATTCCCGGCCCGGATGACTCCACATGCCGAAGTGTCCTTGGGCAAGACACTGAACGCTAAGTTGTCCCCGATGGCAAGCTAGCACCTTGCATGGCAGCTCTGCTACCATTGGTATGTGAGTGTGTGTGTGACTGTGTGTGTGAATGGTTGAATGAGACACAGTGTAAAGCGCTTTGGATAAAAGCGCTATATAAGTGCGCCATTTACCATTTACCATAATCATGTTTGCAGCCTGTGGCTTAAATTAGCATGAACAAGTATGTGCCAAACATTAGTGGATTGGATGGAAAAATAAGTCAAATCCAATCTAACACCAATCGTAAGAGCACGTTTGGCATTTTAATCGTTGGGCTGATGCTTTTACCCAAAGAAATTTACTGTACAATTCATCTCACAACCATCCAATCAGCGACACAATGCCTTAACCACTTCAGATACGTATTGGCCCCAATAATGATAATAAGTAGAGGTCGACTGTGGTGCTCCAGACCATGTGGTCTGTTTGGGGCCTACTGCCTCAGTATAGTGACAGGGATACAATACTGTAAAACCAGCATCGTCTTTCAGATGAGACGTTAAACCGAGGTCCTGACTCTCTGTGGTCTTTAAAAAGACACTTCTCGTAACGAGTAGTGGTACAACCCTGGTGTCCTAGCAAAATTCCCCCATTGGCCCATCTCGAAAAAAACAGTGGTACATGTAAAAGTATCTGGCTTAATAATTTATGCATGAAGGTTTATGCAGGTCTGTCACTATCAAGGCATCGTTACAATTCAAAGAAACATAAACTGGAATACATACTGTACAAAAACAGGTCCTTTGATGGTGAAAGTCACACAACATTACTCCAAGCAGAGGTACACTGCAGCACTAGGGATATTGCAAACCACTGAGAATGCTAATGGACCAGAAACAAACATTATATATTGCAGCTTTGACCATTAGAAACACCAGCAACATCAGCTCCTCAATTTTTTTCGGGTACGTCGGGTGTAATTCTATTTTCTGTGATTTGATGCGAACGTTCATAATGATTATGAGATTGCACTGATAACACTAACACTAAAGCATATGGCAGTAAGAATGCAACAATCTCCCTGATGGGGTAATAAACGTAATAGAAATTGTCCTATGATAAATAGGACTGTTAATATACTCACAAACCTGTCATATACTGATCTTAAACTTCACTGTGCTATTGAAATTTCTTGTTAGGATTAGCCTGTGATGATTGGCATCATCACATAGACTGATCACCCATCCATTTTCCATACCGCTTATACTATACAAGGTCAAGGGGAGCCTGGAGCCTATCTCAGGGAGCTGTCCAAGGTAGGGGACACCCTGGACAGGGTGCCAACCCATTGCAGGGCACGATCGCACACACATTCACACACTACGGACAATTTGGAAACGCCAACCAACCTACGACATATGTCTTTGAATTGGGGGAGGAAACCAGAGTACCTGGAAGAAACTCCCGAAGAACAGGGAGAACATGCAAACTCCACGAACAGAGGATGGAGACGGGATTCGAACCCCCATCCCCAGAGGTGCGAGGCAAATGTGCAAACAACTAAGATCATTTAATATGAAATGGCAACAGTGACACGTTTAACTCAGCAAGAAACCAAAAACATGCAGCTGATGCTACAAAATGAAATGATCTTCACAGTCAAAGTGATGGAGTACTGACCTTTTGGAACGAAAGGGTCATGGTGACCATTATATTATAGATGACAGCAGTGAGCAAGGACTCACTCCTGGTTACATTTACATATAACAGAAGCACAACAGGTTGAAAATAATGTGAGATATTAAGCTACGCAGTGTGTCATTAAGGTTTAACATGCAATATGCACAGGTGGAAATGCTAACAACATCAGGGTCCTATTTACAGGGGTCTATCTGGTAAGGTCTGATGTGTTCATCTCCCATATTAGTTTCATAATATAAGCAGAGGCGTAAACCCCTTCCAATAAACAGTCCTAATTAGTGCTTTCTTCTCATGCCTTTCGCATTTACTAAAGATCATTTGGACAAGCCAGAAGTCGATTGGAAAAATATTTTATGGATAGATCAGAGCAAAATAGAACTTTTTGGTTTAAATGAGAAGCATTATGTTTGGAGAAAGGAAAACACTGCATTCCAGCATAAGAACCTTATACCATATGTGAAACATGGTGGTGGTAGTGTCATGGTTTGGGCCAGTTTTGCTGCATCTGAGCCAGGACGACTTGCCCTCATTAATGGAGCATTGAATTCCGTTTCATAATAAAAGCAGAGGCATAAACCCCTTACAATTAACAGTAATAATAAGTGCTTTCTTCTCATGTCTTTGGACAGCTGGGCCTGGACGGCTTGCCATCCTTAATGGAGCATTGAATTCTGAATTTTACCAGCAAATTCTTTCAGAATATATCAGGACATCTGTCCATGACCTGAATCTCAAGAGAAAGCGGGTCATGCAGCAAGACAACAACCCTAAGCATAAGCACACAAGTCATTCTTCCAAAGACCGTTTATAGAAGAATAATGTTAACGTTTCAAAGCCCAAAGTCCTGATCTTAATCCAATAGAAATGTTGTGGAAGGACATGAAGCAAGCAGTTCATGTGAGGAAACCCACCAACATCCCAGAGTTGAAGCTGTACTGTACTGAAGAACGGGTTAAACTTCCTCCAAGTCGATGTACAGGACTGATCAACAGTTACTGGGAATGTTTAGTTGCAGTTATTACTGCACAAGTGAGTCACACCAGATACTGAAAGCAAAGCTTCACATACTTTTACCACTCACAGATACGTAATATTGGATCATTTTCCTCAGTGAATAAATTACCAACCATAATATTTTTGTCTCATTTGTTTAATTGGATTCTTATTATCTAGTTTTAGAACCACTGCAAGTCATTTCACAGCATTTTTAAAGGAAAAGTCCATCCTGGAATATATCAAATATGTTTATATTAAAAGATTTGTGCTGTGTTTAGTGATTCTGGTTCTAATGTGTGCTTTATTTGAACTAGTCCTGTGTGTGCCGTGCTGATGTCATAAGGAGACATCGCCAGTGCGGTTTAATAGGAAACAGGAGATAAAAGTAATAACAATCAGTCCCAAAAGCAGAAGAGCTCAATCAACATTTTCCAGTGAAAATCAATATCATAAAACGAATGAGAAATCCAATGTAAATGTAGCAGAGACAGCAAATGTTGCATTCCATTACTTCCGAGACTTGGCTTGACAAGTCAGTGATTTACGAGATGTCGAGTGCGGTGGCATTGACCGCAGTATTAGCATGAAAGTTGGACCGCTGGAACACTTTGTGTGAGGTCGAGTGTACAGACGAGGACGTGACAGAGCCAGACAGACTCAAAGACTAAAGCGCTGCTGCATCTCTCTCGTTAGGTACAGATGAATTCCCGCTTGCCCAACTATCAGCAGGTCATCAGAGAGCACTGTGGGTAATATCGGAAACTTTTAACCGAAGTCAAAATTGCCCAACATGTCAATGAAGGACGTTTAAGCTCAAAAAGATGACGACAATGTTAATTATGAAGTCGTTCAGGCTGGATTATTTTCCCTCTCCAACAAGGTAAAATGATGTAACGTCCATAATGAAGCCACCGGTTTAACAAGGAAATTAGGACGGGTATAGCCTCCGAAGCCCACTGAACCATTTTAATATTTCAGTCAAGTGCACTCCGAGCATGCCACGAAGAAAACCAAAGCCCTGTGTTGTTATTGTTAATGTGATTTCTTACATGTCATACTGTATGTAGGATGTTTGCTGTGAACAGAGCAGTGTAGATATGTGTACATATGGACCTGGAATGAGACTCCTCCTTTAAGATATGGCATTTCACCAAAGGTGACATGTAGTCCATATTAAAAGCATAGGCATTCAACCTTTTTACTCTGCAGTGGTGGATTTTATTATATTTTGTTTTACAGTAATGAATGATCCTTTATTAATGTTGTTGTGGTTGTTGTTTGTAAAGGAATCAGTTTGTGCTGCTTGAATTTAAAACAAAATCAACAGGCTAAATGGTCAGTGGTCCATAATATTTAATTGCATGCCTGCACAGGTGCAAAAGAAAGTGTGTTTAAAAAGCAAACAGCCCACACACACACACACACACACACACACACACACATATGAGGTTGCTCCACTGAGATGCCGACATGCATCCTACATATCTGCGTTATAGCCTGTTCTAACGACGCGTACCCTAAACGCGTTACGCATACACCGCATACGGAAACCCCACTCACCTCTGACATGTATGCCTACAGAAGCAAAACACGGCTACAAACGAAAACATTTGGTCTGCATTGCGGTACATCACCGGCTACATTCCCGCTTACACACACACACACACACACACACACACACACACTCACACACACGCGCGCATCATACCGCTTCTCTGGAGCGCGCACAATATTCTCGAGCCATGAAACAGCAACGTGCAGAGCATCCTTACCTGTGACAGCCGACTGCGCGTCCCCGTAACCTTCACGAGCCGCACCTGAAACCGTGCAGCTCCACAGCGCCGAACGGACGCGCGCGCATACGCACACGCACACGCACGGCTCCATCACGCAGAACGCGTGCTGTCTCAGGCGCGCTCTGATTGGACGAGACGGATGGCATTAGGGGGCGCTAAAGCTTCGGGCTGCATGCACTGAGAGCAGCTGGAATGGAGCAGCTCAGTCAGCTGTTACACCATGTCCATCCAGCGTCTGCTATTTTGAACTAAACCTCGCGCATGCATGCCTCAACATCTGCACAACATCTTCCGTTCGGCTGTTCTTTGCACAGGCTGCTCTGCTATGCATGCGCATGCGCGGATCAATGCGTTCGAAAAGAACCAAACCTTACTCCATAGATAGATAGATAGATAGACAGACAGACAGACATATAGATAGATAGATAGATAGATAGATAGATAGATAGATAGATAGATAGATAGATAGATAGATAGATAGAGTTTCCATTATATCAGGTAAATCTACTATATAGGCCATGATTGTTGCTATATATATTTTTTTTCAGCCCTTTTTCATATCCTACCATTTCCTTCAGAGGGATAGGACCACCACAAGACCACCACTGAACATATTATTTGAGCTTTGTACCATTCTGAAAACAAGTAATTCAGGTGAAGTGGTGTTGCAGAGGGGATTTGACACACCTCAGTGCCAGTGCTGAGTTGAGAAAAGTCCATCAGCAAAAAAGGGTTAAGAAAAAAAAGGATTAATTAAGTATATGCCACAAGACTTCTGAAGGTGTGATGTGGTGTCTGCAACCAAGACGTTCACAGCGGATCCTTTAAGTCCTCTAAGTTGTGAGGTGGGACCTCCATGGATCAGACTTGTTTATCGAGCACATCCCACAGATGCTCGATCGGATTGAGATCTGGGGAATCTGGAGGCCAAGTCGACACCTTGAACTCTTTGTCATGTTCCTCAAACCATTCCTGAACGTTTTTGTTGCTGCCTAATGTACCCACCCCTTGACAGGTACCACTGTAACGAGATCATAATACTATTTACTTTACCTGTCAGTGGTTTTAATGTTATGACTGATCGGTGTAGTGTACTTTTAAGATATTACTCTATCAGCTACTTAAAGGTACATGAGTGGTCCTTATGGTTCAATATTGTAACTTAATTCCGTTTAAAAGCACACTCTTTTCATATAACCATGCAAAAAATATACACTGATATACACACGCACACATGAACAGTGTATGTAGATACAAATGAAGGTTGGGTACAAGCTGTACCCAATAAGCTCCCCACTGAGTGTAAGAGTGCAAAAGTATTTGGACACCTGACCATCACGTGTGTATGAGGTTCTTCTTCGACCTTTTGCCACAAAGTTGAAAGCACACAATTGTATAGGGTGTCTGTGTATGCTGTAGTATTACAATTTCCCTTCAATGGAACTAAGGGGCTAAGACAAATCCTGACTACATCTAGAATGGAATATTCAAAATGCACATATGGGAGTGATGGCCTGGTGTCTACAAAATGTTTTGGCTATATAGTGTATGTGTTAAACAATCTATAGGGATTTCAATTTGGTTTATTAAATGGTTCAAATACAGTAGGTTGTAAAACAGGGCTGAAATTGCAGTATAAACTGCAGAAAACCTACCAAATGGTTTCTATTTGCTTTTGACTGTATTTTAGTATCAAGCGATTTTTCAGTTAATGTACTTAGTTGATTTAGTTTCTTTGTTGAATTCAATTTCCAAGGTTCGATCCTGAGCTTGGGTTACTGTCTCTGTGGACTTTCACATATTCTCTCTATGTCCATGTAGGTACCGTACCCTCCTCCATTCCCACCTTCCAAAAAAAACATGCTGGTAGGTGAATTGGCTACAATAAATACCCCCTACATGGAACAAACCCATCCAGGATGTATTCCTGCCTTGTGCCCAGTGACAGGCTCCAGGCCCACCCTGGCCAGGACAAAAATGCATGTGAATGAAGATAAAGATTCATTCATGATCATTGCCCCATGTGACCTTCAGTTGTAAGAGTTATAGTTTAAAATTCCAACATAATATTAGAAGTAAGATATACACTTATTGCAGGACCTCCTGAAACCTGCTCCTACGAGGGAATAATTACTGTACTTTTATAACTAGAACACCAATGCTGCAGTTTATTTTGATGTGATGTGGCTTTCAGAATTGTCTGTGGTTTTAAAGCACTTAAACTAATAAGAAAATAACACAGTTTAATATTTGTCCATTTGTTACATTAATAAAAGATTTGTTTTGAGGTTTGAAATCGGGGAAGGGAGATAGAAAAGGATAAAGACTATGATGCTTAGTTTTGTCCTCATATATCAAAGGAGGCTCCATCAAGGGAGAACCCCTCCTTACATTCACACATATACCACCTCCTTCTCGTCCCTCTCTTTGTCCCCAAATCCCATAGGGGACATGATTTGGGAGCAGTAATCCCATCCCTGTCATCGCAGGCTGAGGGGTGGTGGTGGGGGAGTGGGGGATGGAAAGATGGAGAGATGGAAAGAGCAAAGAAGCATGGCAGACATTAGCGTCAAATCAATAGAACAAAGTGCTCACGCTGTGGATCGCACACCTACAGGTGCAGACCCTCAGAGGAAGGATTGAGGAAGTAGAAAAGAGGATGAATACATTACCTCGTTCCTGTCCTCCTCTATGTGCCAGAAACACGTTTGCCAGCTCCAGCACAATAGCAATAAATATAGAGACTGTCCGTCTATCAGCCGAGTGATTAGTGACAGTCGGTCAGCTAGCATTTCAGATCAGCGTGTGGGACAGCTTTTACTCTATTGTAGCAAAATTCTAATTCATCAGAACACACAGACTTTATAATAGACCAAAATAGCAGGCTATTTCAGCAGATGTGGCCACTACCATTCGTCTTCCATATGGAAATGTCAGTGAGCAATCATAAACAATTATGAGATTCATCTTTCACAGCCACCCAAGTGAAAGGCCAGATTTGCATAAGGATACAAAAGGAAAGGCCCCACATCTGACACCCAGACTGTATACACTCTCTTTTCAATACATATCCTAAAAATAGGACTAACATCACTAGGATATATTAGTTTTAAGAAAGACCAAATATACTATTCATTTACAAGGTGTACATTTGAACCATCATCTATCTATCTATCTATCACCGATTAGTCGAGACCGACCTTCGGACACTTTATGCATCATCACTCTCCACGCATTTCATCGACGTGATCCACAAAGCATTTCGGCAGAAGTAGTGGGGTAGTTTGCCATTGCTTTCCCCATTGAACCATCATACTTGAATATAAAAGAGAGCTTTAAATTCTGGCTTCATCAGATTTTCAATTTGGCTAGTTTCATATTAAATAAGCACATATGTGCATGTTGCATACACATTTTTAAGAGTGAACACGACCCCAGGAGAGAAGAGATGGGTAATTAAGCTTATGTCTGGGCTTTGGGTTTGAGGAGAGGTGAAGTGATGTTGGCATGGTGACAATAACCACCAATCAACACTGGTACAATGTGATTTTAATACCCTGTCTATTCATTCATTCAAAAACAAACAAAAAATAAAAACAACTAACTGTTTGTGAGGCAAATACGTTCCTGCTTGAACAGGGAACATACTTGGCTTTGCAGTTAGAATGTAAAGTGATTGGATGGCATAAGAGCTGACCTCTGATTTGATGTTGCTAAGACACGGCGATGTGAGCAGAAGCCTCGTGGTGGAAATACAGTGGAGATAGAGCCATACTGTTCTACTGCAATTGCATTTCAAATAAGATTAGCAAGTGCATTTGGCTATCCTGATGAATGGAAATTGGATTGCTATAAGCGTAATTAAACACAATGAGACAATTATTTTAATGAAGTGGCAACAATACAGCCTTCCGAGAATTTCCATACTTAACATGTGAAGTGTAACATTCACAAAAATGCTAATGTTGACGAAGATGAATTGACACTGTAGTGAGTTATACAGCAGTATATTTAACACTGTGTGATCATGGCGGATTTAAAGCAATAGATTTTATATCTTGGTGGACCATCAGTTGGATAAATTATTTAGTTGGATGATATTTTGAGGGCAAAAAAGTCGACAAGGAAGTCAAGAATAAAAGCCTGTCCAAATACACACATTAAATCTTAATGCTTATGTTCTCACCCCTACACTAGATGGCATTAGAGCAAATGGCTCCAGAGAATCCTAGTCAGATGCTTCGTCATTATCCAGGTCTTTATTTCTAAAGTATTTATTACTACAGTCTTAGTTATAATTAATCGATTGGGGCAGTTGTAATGTATGTAGCTAATACCTGGAGATTAGAAGATGCAATATGAAAATAAATTTCACTCAGAATAGTTATAGACCAGACAGCTGAGTTTGTTCAATGCTGAATTCCCTCTCTAAACGCCGATAAACACTGTATAAAATAAAACCAAAATGCCCCCCCTCCCCATGATATGAGATGTATACACTCTGCAGATAATCACTTAATGAATCAATAAATAGCTCTATATTGAAAAATGTATCCACCAGAGTGCTTTACTTTGTGCTATTTTCTCTGCCCACATTTTGTTGCTAGCTTGCAACAAGCAAGTTTAATCCCTCATCTTTTCCATAGCTTTCTACTTAAAAGCTTACGCTATGTATGATCCGATTCCAAGTAAATGCATTTTTAAATCCAAGATCCATATCTATGATCCATTTATTCATGTTTAGGAACAGAAGGCATAGAACTCATGCCAAGCAGTTAAAGAGAGTCCAAGAGCCACCCACCAGACGTCTGTGCTTCCTGACACAGTCGCTCTATAAACACATGACAGATGGCCTAAGGCTTGCTCTCTCAGCTTCAATTACCACAAAGAAATGTAACAATAACAGAAATAAACATATCTTCAAGGTTCACCAGCCACATCCTTGGATTTTGTTGTTAACCTAATCTCATTATTGCGATGAACCGCAGTGAAGCTGAGGATTTTGTTTCTTCAGCTCAGATTTTAACAGCAGGGGAAAGTGGAATGATCATCACACACACAGACTCTTTCTGTAGAGGAGGTCAGTTTCACCTCTGACACAATTACATCAGAAATATACATCTCCACAGCATTGCAATGAGTGTCTCACGGGAACACTACGTAATCACAGATGTCTCAGATTACTGTAAATAATCTCATTTCACTGGACACAATTCAACCTTATCCTTAAAACTCTTTAAGAATCATATCTGCAAAATAAAGACCCGGTGACCCAACAGGTAATATAGTAATATTTATTCATTCATTACATGTATTTAGAGTTGTTGAAATTTCATTTATGAGCTCTGAATTGGAGACACTTAAATAAACGTCACATTGTTAGTAAAGTTCTGAATCTAACATGTTTATGATTTTTAGAATAATAATTAAAAAAAAGTACACTTCTAGTATGCAGAGAAATCAGAGATGCAGATGATGGTGATGAATAGTGACTATTACATAATGAAAAATACCCCATTTCAGTAATATGATGAATCACCACTTGCATAAATTACATTTGTGCTTGGAATGTGCAGTGCGATTCCATTCACTGGATTGAAAGCTTTTACTTCTGAATAGTAAGTAAGAATACACAACCCACTTTGTGTTAAAATGTACAGTGATCACAGCAAAAGAGGAAGATAATGCTATATATACAGTACACAAAACACTCGACAAGCCTTCATGCCCCAGATTTCAGTAGTGCCTCCGTGACTTGATTTCTACTCGAGTTCCATGAAGCCAAACATCGTATTATTTACAAATTCAACAATATATCTACATAAAAACATACACATTTGAAACTAAAACTTGATGCAAGTTATCGGAAACCAAAAGTCGTGAAAATCCGTCCAACTGGAGAGGGTCTTAACGCTGAACAATGGACAAGTGGAATTTTACAAAGTAATATGAATGCATTGTTTTTACACACAATACAAACACACATGCACACGCCCATCCTGACACCCACACCCACACCCACACCAACACGCACACGCACAAGCACAAACACTGAGTGCTACACAACAAACCAGTGTTGAAATGAAACTGAATGAGGCAAAGAGCAAATCCTACAGTGTTCATCGTGTTGCTCAGATTATACTGGAGAGAACCTTACAAACATCATTTCCAATTCATATAAACATCTTCTTGTTCCTTTTCTATACCCAAATGCCTGCCCAGTACCATGCATTAGTCCTGTAAATTGACCTGCAGGCTCGTTTCTGAATAAAGGCACTACGCTGTAAAGGCCACCCAGCACCTATTATTACATCCATATACAGTTTGTGTTATGAAAAGACACATGCATGGAACTGCTCCAATTTCACCAACAGAGGAAACCACATATTAAGCAGTTTTGGGTCTCTATGGTTTTAGTTGCCATGGGAACCACACGGGTTCGCATGCAGGTCAAGGTAATGACAGCGGGATCTCGTATGGTTGAGATGCAGCATGAATGTCTCAGGCGTGACAAGATAAAAAATAAAAATAGAACAAAAAAAAAATCAAAGGTGGCATAGTGTTGGGACAATGGAACCTGTGGAATATATCTGAGTGTTTTATTTTTAAATATCTGGTCTACTCTAGAATCTTTCAGTTCAGGTTTCTGCACACATTCCATCTATTATACAGGATAAAGTCTTTTTTTTCTTTCTACAGCTATTTACACACACGTTCAGTCTTGCGAAACAAAGACATGGAATTATAATAAGTATACATTTTGATCAAATGTCTTGTAGCAGTGCCTACTGGTTTATTTTATCTGTACAATTCTCATATAATACTCAATACATAATCAAGGCATACCCATTATTTCAAAGAAGCACCACATAATCCTCATAAATTAGCTACTTCTTTCATATACTGTAGGTCTCTTTAGATGTAACCATATGTTATGAGTAATAGTAGCATATTATGCATGCAGCACTGACATACTGAGTTTTAGAAGTAACCAGAAGGTCACTTAATGTTAGATTTTTTTAAAAAAAGTAACTGTGTAACTGAAATCAGTCTTAATAATGAATGCAAACAGTGATGAAGTTGTAACATTGCCACATCTGTATTCCACTCATCACGCCAGGTTAAGAGGATCCGGTGCGAGTCACCCTGCTCGACATGTATCTCTCCAGACAAAATTAACACTTAATGTACTCCCTAACATTTTTTTTCCTTTCACTTTATGTAAACAGGCAACTAATTGGAGCTGTAATCATGCTGAACATCTGCATTCAAGAAGTCCTACTTTCCCCTGTGCTTAAACAAAAGAGTTCATGGCGTTTACAGGTGAGGGGGCCTCTGAGCTCTCGTGACCCTGCACGGTGTCCCTTTCTGTCTTTCCACTATACTGGCCAATAAAAGAGCCGTCCTCGTTGAACTGTACATCTCCACCTTCCCCGTAGTCAACTAAACTGTCGTCACTTTCGTCTCGCTTTACGGTGCCACTGGACGGCGTGCGGCTCCCTTTTAACGGTTTATGGTCCTCATTGTCACTAGGAGAAAATAACATGCAGGTGTTACAGGTGGAATAATGAGAGATGTCACACAGACATTAGCTTGGCTCTTCATGACAAAAGATGGAACACTGATGTAAACAACATGCTGGGTATAATCAAATACAAGACATTCCACACACAGTGTCATCCATCGTAGGTAAAACTGGGGGAATTGTTCCATTAGCGTTACACAAATATTCATCTGTTGACTGTACGTTCTGGTACATGCATTCAATTTTCAATGTATTTCACTCATATCGTGCTAAGCATAAGATTTCAATACACACAGCGTTTGATTCAATGCAAAACTGAATGCTACAGAACAACAGGTACAAATATTGTTTGTCACTCAAAACAAATAAATAAATAAATAAATAAATAAGTACAATCTCAGTAGCCAGTACATGAAATTAAGACTACTGTAATATCCTACAATGTTATTGAACTTAATGACTTGAGTCTCTAGTAATTTAGTAAAACGGACACCTGATACCACAGACTAGTCAATGATTCATTATTTCAAACTGCATTACCACTAACACCGTTTTTTTCAGTATGACTACAATGGTAGCTAACTGTTTGCACTCAGTAAAATTTACAGAGCGTGCTGGGAAGAATAACACTAATGTAATAATACTAATCTCAAAAAATAATGCATTACACTATCCACAGCCATTGTAACCATTCACTAACCATAGACCAAAAAAACAAAAAAACAATGATGTGATCAGTGAAGTAAATATCCAACAGCCCAAAAAGGAAAATAAATAAATAAATAAATAAGTGTGTTGGAAAATAAAATGTCAGATCAATTCCTTCGATGTAAAATAAACATATGATGGTAATTTATGTCATTTATTAGATGTACAGTTCATTTCAACCCTTTGCCATAAGAAAGCGGAAGAATGCTATCATAAACATGAAACAGTCATAACAATAGCACTGTTCTAGTGAGCAGTTATGGAAGTAGCGAAAGTGTGATATTTGATGTCTGAACTCGGCTACAGGCACTGTAGCGTATGATAGCATTTAGCTTCATGGCTAGGGAACGTCAGTAAAATGTAATCTTAAAATGGCACAGAAGGGATGCATCATTTCTGCACATGAAAATCGCAAACATCCATCTTTCTTACCTTCCCCCACACTTACTTCCAACCTATAAACATAGATCGAATAAGGAACAGTGCTTAAAAAAAAAAAAAAAAAAAAGGATAGACTTACTGATTACTGTGAGCTAACATTAACTCTGTGATGTGATGTCTCCATATCAGTGAATTCATTGTAATGTTCGACAGAGCTTGGGGATGAGGGCTCAGGGATGCTCGAGTGTATCTGCCACTAAATCGTTTTGCCATCATGGTGTAATCTTGCTCTCGGGGAAATTAGCAAGCGACAGTGTAACCACAAACAGCATGAGAATCCTAACACTAGAAATACTGGGATGAACTCTTCACTGTGCCTCGTTAAGAAACACCTCACATCGTTAATAATCCAAGATCAACAGGCTGACATGATGGATGCGAGTGTAAACAACAACAAAACCTCTCATTAGAAAAAATCTATGGCTTTCTATTTTGTGCATGCTATATACTGCCATATACTGACAGGTCACTACATTGTCAGGTCACTTAATTAAAATATGTATCTATTGTAAATGCAATTTTATGTACAGCCATGCATAAAGTTATATATATATATATATATATATATATATATATATATATATATATATATATATATATATATATTTAATAGAAGGATTATGTATTTATATTTAAGCATTTTAGGTATAAAATAAATGTAGTGTTAAAAAAATAAATAAATGAAGTACAAAAGAATGTAAAGTGCTTGAATCTTATAGCTTATATGTGTGTGACTTAATGAGCAGATACAGATTAGAAAGAGCATTATTAGGATAGCTAGCATCACATGAAAATTGCTTCAAGTGCTAATAAGAGAATCGTCTCTGTGATATACGCATCAAATATCATAAGATATCAACATTTCATATTAAGAATGTATTTGCATAATTATTCAGCTAACTGATTTGAATGAATTCAAACATCGGAGGCAAATAAAGCTTTGACTAAAACAAACAACAACAACAACAACAACAACAACAAAAAAAAACAGCAAGAGAGGAAGAGAAACATGTTCTAACAATATCCTGATTCTACATAGATAAAGTGAAGGTTAAAAAAAAAATAATAATAATCAAATGAGAGTACCTGATCTAATGTCCTGAATACTGAGTGTTACACCATCATATACAGTTGGTGGAAAACCATTACCACAGATATAGCATGAGATAATATAGCCAACCTGCCCCAAAAAAAACCCAGAGTGACAGCTATGCTTTAACTCCACAGATGAAGCCTTTCTGCAAGTTGTAGTCCCGTGTCCTGCGTAGGTGAAGCAGGTGTAAAAGTCCATGTTGTAGGGAAACGACTTTCTCCAGAGGGCTGTGAAGATATAGGAATAAGGAAAAGACTCCCCAGAGGCCTGCTCATTGTTCTCTCACCTGTACTCTCCAAAAATAATATCATCATCCTTCATTGGCTGCACCTCAGGGTCAGTGTGTGCATCCTCCTTCTCTTTCACTAGCAAAACAAGTACAAATTTAGTACACTCCCACAGGTAGGAATATAGGTGGTAAAGTGGTTTCTGGATAGTGACATGACTCTCTCACCTGGGTACTTGCCCCCTTTGTTCCTCCTGATAAAGCAAGCAATAAGGAGAACCAGAATAAGCAGGGCAATGGCACACATGAGGCCAATAAACCAGCCCTGGGTAGCGATGTCCACCTGCCTACTGGCCATAGCTGGGAATGGGAACATAAGGAGGGACAATTAGACACAAAAGATGATATGCAGTCCTCATAACACATACATATGGAATTTGCAGATCCTCTAATGCCATCAAATGGTTGTGGGGAAAACAAAAGCAAAACACCGGGGAGATGAAGAGTGAATGCATTTCATACAAAAGTCAATGCAATGAAAATAATTACTGTGATGCTCACTGATTAGAAAACATGGTTTTCATTTTATACAAAAGGAATTTCAATGGGTATACAAAAAGCAACAACGAATGATGTCTGACTCAAAGGTCAGTAATATGTTCAGTGCATTATAATGATCTAGACAGCAAATCATGCAGGGGAATACACAGCTCATATTATGACCATGAAGATTTCTACTGAATGGGCTGGAAACAACTGACCATGCTACAGAACACACACACACACACACACACACACACACACACACACACACACACACACCACGTGAATCATGAATGGGAGCAGTAAAACCCATGCAGGTCTGCAACCAACCAACTACATTTTCAATTAAGACATGGGGTTAAGGCCAAACAGGGGCCTCACCTGGTACCGTAACCACCAGCTCCTCAGAACGGTGGACTGTTTGGTCGGTGTGGCTTTGAGCCACCACACGCACTTTGTATGCCTGCCCTTCCTTTAAACCCTTAAGCACATGGGACTGTGATCCGTTTACCATCTCTTTTTGCCAGTCTTCATTGCCTGAGGGGGTTCCAGTGAGAGGAACAGATCAAACCCACGCTCTCTGATGTTGCAAATAACTACATTCTACATCTGTCATGCAAGGGGTAAGTTTACTACAATCTCTAAATCTGTCTATCTGTCTTACAGTAAATCTATATTAAGTGTATTGTACATGGCGTATTTTATTAAACTCAATGAAATATCAATGGCAATGGTTGGATATTAGTATGGAGTGGATTTGTCTTATAGGACGTTAAGCAATTAATCAATTGTGATATTATTCTATAATGTAAAATGAAAATGAATTTAGAATGTTGGATTAATCTGTTTCTCCATACCACACATATGTCAGATTGTTACAATGCCTAAGTTCCAGAATTCAGTAAATGAAAATATTTGTACTTTTTTCCTACATCTTGTTTTTTTTTTTTATTTATTTATTTTACTTTTTTGTACATTTTATTTTTCAATAATATAATAAATTGTCAGTGATTAAAAATTCTGACTACTGGATAAAAGTCAATTATGTCATTTTGAGAAAATATTACAGTAAAATATTAAAAACGTTACATCATTCTCTGATTTATTTCTCTCTTTATTGCTAGTTTATTAAACTAGAATAGAACAAAACAGAATAGAATAATGCAGAGCAGAATAGAATAGAATAAAGCAGAATAGAATCGAGCAGAATAGAATAGAGCAGAAGAGAATAGAATAAAGCAGAATAGAATCGAGCAGAAGAGAATAGAATAAAGCAGAATAGAATAGAGTAGAAGAGAATAGATCAGAATAGAAGACAACAGAGCAGAATAGCGCAGAGGTGAAAAGAATACAGCAGAAGAGAACTAGAATAGAATAAATCAGGATAGAATAGAGCAGAAGAGAATAGAAGAACAGAGAAAAGAATAGAAAACAGCAGAAAAGAACTAAATAAAATAGAATAGAATAGTGAGGAAGAGAGCAGAACCGAATAGAATAGAAGATAATAGAATAGTGCGGAAGAGAGCAGAACCGAATAGAATAGAATAGAATAGAATAGTGCGGAAGAGAGCAGAACCGAATAGAATAGAATAGAATAGAATAGTGAGGAAGAGAGCAGAACCGAATAGAATAGAAGATAATAGAATAGTGCGGAAGAGAGCAGAACCGAATAGAATAGAATAGAATAGAATAGTGAGGAAGAGAGCAGAACCGAATAGAATAGAATAGAATAGTGAGGAAAAGAGCAGAACCGAATAGAATAGAATAGAATAGTGCGGAAGAGAGCAGAACCGAATAGAATAGAATAGTGCGGAAGATAGCAGAACCGAATAGAATAGAATAGAATAGAATAGAATAGAATAGAATAGAATAGAATAGAACAGAACAGAATAGTGCGGAAGAGAGCAGAACCGAATGGAATAGAAGATAATGGAATGGTGCGGAAGAGAGCAGAACCGAATAGAATAGAATAGAATAGTGCAGAAGAGAGCAGAACCGAATAGAATAGAATAGAATAGTGCGGAAGAGAGCAGAACCGAATAGAATAGAATAGTGCGGAAGAGAGCAGAGCCGAATAGAATGGAATAGAATAGAATGGAATAGTGAGGAAGAGAGCAGAACCGAATAGAATAGAAGAAAATAGAATAGTGCGGGAGAGAGCAGAACCGAATAGAATAGAATAGAATAGAATAGAATAGTGAGGAAGAGAGCAGAACTGAATAGAATAGAATAGTGCGGAAGAGAGCAGAACCGAATAGAATAGAATAGAATAGAATAGTGAGGAAGAGAGCAGAACCGAATAGAATAGAATAGAATAGAATAGAATAGTGCGGAAGAGAGCAGAACCGAATAGAATTGAATAGAACTTCTATTATTCTGCTCAGGAGTCCCTGCCCACTTAGTTTCTGATTCTACAGCATTAAGGTCAGAAACATGTCTTACTGTTCACTACAATATATTCAACATAAACGTGTTTTTCTGCTCCCCAGTACTCCCAACTGATTAGCGCTCCATCCTTGCCCACAGACGAGTTAACGTTCCCAAACACTGGAGGCGCAGGATGAGCTAGGCACAAAGGAAAGAAGAAAAGAGTGAGGTACCTCGGCAGGGATTGTATACAGGAACCTCCACATTACTGTTATAATTCAGTCACTTAAAGCCTGCCCATAGAGCCACTGGACTCAACATGATAAGAAATGACTTGGAGCTGTACGCTCTACAGAGGTTTTACGTGATCGAACAAAACTGGAAGAAATTTCTAATGTTGATGTAGCTCAAAAATGTAGAATTTAGTAAGAAAAGTCATGTTAAGGGTCGGATGCCCCAGGGCGTTAGCATCAAGCCTGAGCTTGGATAATCAAAAGTTAATGTTAGACATGTTAGCAGCTAGAGGTGCCTCTAAATCAGATGTACCCTTGTGAAGAGGGGGGCGTAGAGACTGGGAGGTTGGGGAGACTGGATGGGGAGAAGCTGGAATCCCTAGAAGAAATGTGAAAATTTGAAAACACCACAAAGACACACACACACACACACACACACACACACACAGACACAAGAAAACACATACACACAAACACAAAGAGAAAGATATAGAGCAAACAGTTCACAGTCAGAGCAGAGGTAGGATAAGGTCAGGTACCACATGCATGCCCAATATGCTGGCAAGGCTAAGCATTTAGCAGGGTAGGAGGGAGAGGAGATCATTTGCAAGGAAGTTGGAAGGAAATAAAGTTGTTCATTTCCCAACTAAACAGAAGATACAAAATAGTGAGATATGGTACAATGAGCTCATGTACACACTCTGAGGAAATAACAAACACTAGCTCTCTGAAAAGTTCAATGTATACAGTGGTGTGAAAAAGTGTTTGCCCCCTTCCTCATTTCCTGTTCCTTTGCATGTTTGTCACACTTAAGTGTTTCGGAACATCAAACCAATTTAAACAATAGTCAAGGACAACACAAGTAAACACAAAATGCAATTTGTAAATGAAGGTGTTTATTATTAAAGGTGAAA
>JAFFST010053767.1:175188-186735 GCA_022414735.1 Noturus placidus | reverse complement strand
TCGCAAACACTTGGTTGCAGTTGTTGCTGCTAAGGGTGGCCCAACCAGTTATTAGGTTTAGGGGGGCAATCACTTTTTCACACAGGGCCATGATGGTTTGGATTTTTTTTCACCTTTAATAATAAACACCTTCATTTACAAATTGCATTTTGTGTTTACTTGTGTTGTCCTTGACTATTGTTTAAATTGGTTTGATGTTCCGAAACACTTAAGTGTGACAAACATGCAAAGGAACAGGAAATGAGGAAGGGGGCAAACACTTTTTCACACCACTGTATAACAGCTACAACTGAGGCAGGTATCTGCTTTAAAACCTTATCACAGATACACACATGATTCTTCTACTATTATCACGTTTCCAAAGATCTGAATATTGTGCAACTGAAATAAAATGTAATTGTGGCCAGGATAGACAAGAATACAGCTGGCCATACTGTCATTGGGGTGAAAGGATGGCCGTGTTCCTTCCTCCCCTGGAGTTTTAGATGTGTACTATCGAGTTAGGTGCATCTGTTGGCTGATAAGACACAACCAGTTAGCATTCCCCTTCAGATTCACACACTGAGGGGATGTTCTACAGTAGCTGTCAAAATTGATTCCCAGGCCAATCAATTTTCTCCCAAAAGTGGGAGAAAATATCCATCAATTCATCCATTTTCTGTGTTGCTACATTATCCTACAGAGGGTCACGGGGAGTGTATATCCTATGCCAGGGGACCCGGGGGCACAAGGCAGGGGACACTTGATGGGATGCCAACCCAATGCAGGGCTCAATCGCACACACACACACATACTATGGAAAATTTAGAGATGCCAATAAGCCGACAATGCATGTCTATGGACTGGCGGAGGAAACCGGAGAACCTGGAGGAAACCCCCTGAATCACAGGGAGAACATGCAAACTCCCAGAGGTGGGACTCAAACCCCCAACACTGGAGGGATTTGTATGCAGGGAAACATTAATGGTAGGATAACATTTGAGTAACCAATGTGAACAAGATTGCATTGGTGTTTCTTTATGCCTTAATCAAGCATGGTATTGCTTGTCTGTGACTAAACATGCAAAAGTGATACAATATGTTCAGTTTTGGCCTTCAAGTACCAAATTAAATGCTTAAAATCAAAAGAGACAACTGTAAAGTATTCGCAGTCATGATGCATTCCTTATTCGTGACTGAATTGAAGGATTTATTTTCAAATCACATGCAACAGACCAATGAAACAATGCTATATCATGCAATAGTAGATAACTTACCTGCATCCATTATTGTTTCAAACTCCTCAGTAATGCTTGGGCTTGATCCTGTGAGTGTTTTGGCACTGAAATAAAACTTGTAGCGTGTGCTGTACTTGAGGTCGGGCAGAGTGATGCTAGTCTCATTGGCTGGCAGAGTTAGTTCTTTCAGCTGGCCAAGCTCATTGGTGTTATTGACTAGAGACGTGGAATGGGATTGTTGGGCAAGGGAAAGGAGTGTGAGGTCACATTAGGTTCAACACACAAATACATTGTATATATGCATGACATTCCACTAGACCATATTTTAAAAAAAAAATGTATTATGTAGAAGGATGTGGCTACTGATACAACCAAATGTTTTACAATTGAAACCATTTCCTGATTAGTCAATATATTAAGATCTACATAAGCCTCACATACAAGGTTCTCCTGATCTACTGTGACACTGACTGTTTACATGGACAGCAGTAATCTAATTATTGACCTTACTCTGATTAAGATAATAATGTGATTAAGGTGTTTAAATGAGTCGCTTTTAGAATACTCCTGTCTTGTACCCGTTTTACATGTAATATAGAACATAACTATATTAAGAGCCTTTATTTAATGGCGCCCGTGTCATAATGTCACCGCGTCACGCTGTCCTATGTCCCTCCAGAATTTCACGTATCAACATTCAGTTGGTCTTTGTTATGGTACTGTATACAGTTTTGGGTGTTTTTATTTTATTTTTTTAAGTGCTTTAAGTGCAGTTAATTACTTGTCATGCTATACGTGCTAATAGACAACTCCTTGAAGCCGTATAGACAACTGCTTGAAGCCGTGGGCTGCATCTCAAACCACGTACTTAACGTCTATATAGTAGCCGAGATACATGTATTTTTCCCCACTACAGGCCTATAGTAGGGAAGTATGTGGTATTTTTTAAGTGCTTTAAGTGCAGTTAATTATTTGTCATGCTATACGTGCTAATAGACAACTCCTTGAAGCCGTATAGACAACTGCTTGAAGCCGTGGGCTGCGTCTCAAACCACGTACTTAACGTCTATATAGTAGCCGAGATACATGTATTTTTCCCCACTACAGGCCTATAGTAGGGAAGTACGCGGTTTGGGACACAGCCGAACTCTCTTGTGTGATCGTGTCCTGTCTCAAAATGCAGTGAAAACTCTCACACAACGTTCTTAATGTGATTAAAGTGTTTACATGTCTGTAATACACGTCCATAATGCGACTAAAAGAGGAGTACTCCACCTGTCTTAATTCGATTAGAGCTTACTTCGAGTATGACTTTAACCAGATTAAGGTAAGTAAAAATTGCTGTTTTCATGGTAGTTTCTTAATCAAAGTATATCTTAATCTGCTTAAGAGTGGATTATTGTTGTCCATGTAAACGCAGCTATTGTGAACTGCGAACTGGGTTGGATTACTTGGACACTCACCTGACTGATATTTAAGGGTGTATCCTGTGAGACGTCCATTTCGTTCATGGGGCGGTCCCCACTCCAGAGTCAGGGTATCTAGATTACTTTTAGTGACCTTGAGGAATGCTGGTCTCCCAGGAACTGGGACAGAAAATGCATGCACGCTCAAAGTACACATCGAAACAAACGGTAATACATAAATTCCCAGTCATTCAGTCCATACAGTTTATTCTACAGTTTAATTCACCCAATACTCACAAGCAAGATATCCTAAAAACATGCGATTTGTGAGTTCATAAAACACCAGTGCATTTTTTCCCCCAAAGTTCAACTTTTCAGAACATTTTGTTGTTGGTTTTTTTTTTCTTTTTAAATCTCTCAACCAATCAGTTTGCAAGTTGAGGAGAAGGTGAGAAAACATGAAGGACAAAGTGCTGGTGTTGATCTTGTTAAGTCAACAAATATAAGGAGAATGAATCAAAGATGTTTCACCGCCAATATACAAATATTGATATACAACTTCAAAATATCAAATACCTTGTCTTATTACGCTTTTTGTTTAAATACAAGTCAAAGTACATTTACAAATTCACTCCTCTCTGTTTTTATTAGCATTTTCCATACAGTCCCAACTTTTTCGGAATTGGGGTTGTATAACAAAAATTAAAACGTATCTATTTTTGGGATGTTCATGAGTACGTGACGTCCAACTTTAACTGTGGCTGCATACACTTCTCTTGAAATTGTACCTTCTCTTGATTTTCTGCCTCCAAAACCACAGCGAAAGCAAACAACCTCCATATTGCTCATGAAATATAAAAAAATCTTTATATTTAATATTTACTACTGATAACAATAAAACAAATCTCCATACCAAGCCTAGCTAATTTGTTAGCTGCTATGTGTTGTTATGGTTACAGTGTATGCATCATGTGGACTGGTTTTTTTTTCCCCCCACAAAAGGTACTCCGACCAGCACTTTTTCTAGAGAAAAAAAAATCAACTGTGAAAGCACGCTTAAAACATCCAGAATATGTTTTACATTGGTTTATCAGGTTTAACAGACAGGAAGTCTTATTCCCACTGCTTTTAATACAAATTTAAAGCAGGCCTTTGATAATTAACTTCATTTTTGACAGTGAAGAACTGCTCCGAAATAATCACTCGTTTGTCTGTAAGGTTTCCATTTAATCAGTTCTATCGTTCCACAGCATCAACAAATCATCTGAATCTCATTTCACAAATACATGATCCTAAGGCTCACCTCCTTCAGGAGTTTCAAACTGATTGTTGGCACTGGCAGGCCCCTCTCCCCGACCATTAAAAACTTTGATGTTGAGTGTGTAGGTGCTGTAGGGCTGCAGGCCGGGAAGCTTGCCATGGCTCCTGTTCCCAATGAAGGTCAGTGTTTGCTGCTCCATGTGGTGAGAGTGAAAATGGGTACTGTGCTTGTGCAGGCTTCTGTCTTTCCAATAATACACCTGAGGTAAAGAGTGAACCATTGGTTTACACGCTCTGCATAGCAGTAAAGCATCCATACTGTTGGTGTTGAATAGTTTTCGGCACAGCTGTGACCAAATTGGCTCAAACTGAACATCATGACTTTGATGACCGTGATAAAAAGACAAATTTTCAGACTGTTTTTATACAACTAAGAATCCCTACAAACTAACGTCCGTATTTAAGAAAGCATCAGTTCATGAGGGTCTCTCTCTGTGTTGGTTCTGTCAGAGTGTAGCTCATAGTGGAGTCTAGACTACAGTGTGGTTATGAATGCTAGCCTGTCTCAAGGGAACAGCTTCAGACGGATAATTCCACATAATGAGGCAATCCTATTTATGTCACCCTGCAAAGAGAATATAAAATGGGAGCAGTGCATGCAGTACACAGGCTCCAAGCTAGAATGATGAAAGGTGGGTGCATATAAAAGAAACACTGGGATTTGACCATGCATCAGTATTTCTGTTTCTACACAGAGCTTTATGAATAAATTCTACAAATTCTTGGGGGACATCGAGTAGGTTGCATTGATCCTTATGAGCTGTCTGTACAACCGCACATACACTGGGAGGCTGTGGCTCAGTCGGTAGATCGGGTTGTCCATTAATCCACTAATCGTATGGTTGGTGGTTCGATTCCTGCCCCGGATGACTCCAAATACCGAAGTGTCCTTGGGCAAGACACTGAACCCTAAGTTGCCCCCGATGGAAAGCTAGCACCTTGCATGGCAGCTCTGCTACCATTGGTGTGTGTGTGTGTGAGTGAATGGGTGAATGAGACACAGTGTAAAGCGCTTTGGATAAAAGCGCTATATAAGTGCGCCATTTACATATATAAAATAAGCAGAGCCTTTTAGAAAAAAAAAATGTATTTGTATTTAAACACAAGGGAATAAAAATGAAATCTATCTCAGTAATAGTAAATGTATTATCAGTCCATAGCAACACATACCCTGTAGCCTTGCAGTCTTCCACGCACTAATGTTGGTGGTACCGGATCCCAGTGGACTTCTGCCAGAGTGCTGTTCTGCACCTGAACACGGACATTTTCCGGAGCTGCCACTGGCACTGTGTGATAAAGAAAATATGTATTGCTTATATGATAAAAAAGAGCAAAATGTCATCATGCCAGCAAAGATTTTAACCTACTGCACACCAGCAAGCAACAAGTCACTGGCTGCACAACTGTTGGCACTTAAGCATGCTCAGTTCCGTGTTTTCTTTTTGCAGTTTTTTTTTTTTTTTTAAATTAGCAAAGCAAGGTATTATTTATATACTCTCACCAATTTCTGCCACTTCCTTTCAAGGTTTATATTACTTATGTCTCTATACACATTTAATGAGAGGTCGTATTTGGCAAAATATGATGAAACCATGGCTTTCTTAAATTTTGTTGTTCATCAAATAGCAAATGGGAATTAATTGAAGGTAGGAACTAAACTTGTGAGTGGGGAAATGTAGTTTATTTTTGACCACATGCTCTATAGGTCCAAGGAATCATTTGAGCCAATCATTTGGAAAAAATCTCAGGTTAAATGGCACTTTGTCATCGTCACTGTTGCTAAAACCAACGGTTGCCTGTCACTTTGCTAGTGTGAATGCAGGGTTACTGTTGCCTTTAAACTGAATGCAAATAATAGTTTGTAATACACAATCTGTACAATATTATCTGTAATACACAAATGTCTGTCTCATGTAAGGGAAAAAAAATACTAACAGTCCTCTCCTGAGTAACCAATGATGACTTCTGGTTTTGGTCCATGGCCATAGTCATTTAATGCTTGAACTTTCACCTCATAAGGCATGAAGGTGGGTGTCTCAGATACCACAAACTGAGAAACGTTGCTCACGGTGTAAGAGGACCAGTTTTCTAAATCCTTCAGTCTCCACATGACTTTGTACTGCAAGCCAGGACCATTTGACTGAAGACCCAGCAGTGGCTTTAAAAGAAGGTTTAGCATTAATCAATTGGTTTGCATACAACATAATTCAACATTTGACCGTTTAAATATGCTACATTATCTGCTTCAGTTTCATACATATTCACAATGATCAACATATTTTAAAACATCATCTTAATTTCTATAGCTATATATATGATTTACTATTACCTTCCATGAAATGACTAAATTATTATGATCTGTGCCCATGGCTTTCACTTCACTGGGATTCTCATCAGGAGCTGAAAGAGACAGACAATTACATTTGAAATACATGACCTTGAAGCTGGCACACATTAATCAGTATATTTAAATTTTAAAAATGAGTTACCAGCAGGGTTTGTTTTGTACTGGTTGGAAGGCTGGCTTGGTTGACTATAGCCAACATCATTGAGAGCCATGACTCTGAATCTGTAGTGCACATATGGGGACAATTTGAGATGAGCTGTGGTCTTAGTGCCAGGCACCTCAGTCATGTTATGCCAGGTGCCACTGTCATGAAGAGCATCTTCATACTGAATGAGGAACTCTGGAAAAAGAAAAGACAACATACTTTTAATAAAACAAACCAAGAACAAAAGATTTGGCCCTTTACATACAGTATTTTCAGATACTTTGGCACACAACAAACAAACCACGTATAGACTACCAACAGCCGGCCGATCAAGTGATTCTCAATGATGTCATCAGTTTATTTTGTTATTTAGTAGATGATGTATAGACTATGAGCACTTTCTCACTTGTGATTTCATTTAATGATAGTAATAATGATCAAATATATGTATTGCAGTCTGGGAAAAACCTGTTGGATAATTGTGTGTTTGAATTCTGGCAAGACAGAGTCGGTTTTGACCAAAATAAGGTTTTTCTGTCTATTAGAAACCATGAATATACCCCCCCCCCCCAAATTACTAGCTAAGCAAGCTGTAGTTGTCTCACACGGTGAGACAAATTTTCTCCTTTTCCACTATTGGGGTGTGACCAGAATTAACAATTCTACACATTTCAATACACATTTCATTACTAAAACATGTAGTTATATATTATATATGTAAAATGATCGCACACTTTTCGCCATGACTGTATATATATATATATATATACTGTATATATATATAAGAAAATGTAAAAATTTCAAGCCGTGTTTATAGACGTAATCATCTATAAGCACATTGTTGAGCATTAATTAATAAGATGGCTCATTACAATCTATAAATCCATGCTTGGATATTTGTAGAGTTTCTAAAGCAGACTAATCAAATAAGATGTTGCTCGTTTTTGTCATACATAGTTATACCCCATGAATCAACAGTGTCATCTCAGTAAGTGCACTACCTAGTATGACACCATCAAGACTACAACAGTGCCCTGTGAAGGCTCCAATCAAACGAGAGCTAAAAATTATAAGAAGAAATCTATTCCCTGATGTTAGAACTTTAAACTTGAGACAGTTTTTAATAAGTAGCTGAAATAAACAAGAAATGACACATACTCTTGATAGGACTGTTGTGCTCGTCTCCAGGGATCCAGGTGAGCTGGACGCTCCTTGCACCTGGATCTGTTAACTCCAGATCTGTAGGAGAATCTGGTTGTTCTGCAGATGGACAAAGAACAGGGCTTAAATATAGCAACTGATGAAGACAGCACTTCTGGCCAAGTCTGTAATGCTAAGTACAGGCAAAATGCAACAACAACAAAAACTTTTTCAAAAACACAAATATGAATTTATGTACAATACTTGATTTTCTAAGTGCTGTAAAATGCAGAACACATGCAAAATAAATCATGCATGAGTAACAACATGAGAAAATATGCATGACTTTATATTACGTGTCTGTAATAGCTGTACAGTTATACTTAAACTACATAGGCAACTACAAAATAATACTGACGATTCATTGCTACTGACGGATTACAGTGGTGTATTTTATATACAAACTAACTAACTAACTCATTTCGGCTTCTCTATGTACACAAATTAACCTTTTATAAGCTTTTATATAATTCTTGTATTGTGTTTGTGTTGTACCGTTCTACCCCAAGAGAATCAGATGAAAATGAACACCAACATTGATCTAATTTGATTTTTAACTTTATAATAACTGCATAGCGGACAGCGTGTTCTGTGTAGTTATGTAGTATGTAATATAATCACAATAAATAAATTGTGCTATTGGAAAATGAGCAGCTCATATAAATGGTACACCAGAGAAGCACTGTCACATATTTATTTATATAAGATGTGCTAATATAATCTAATGTGTAAAACTGAATACATCTTCAGTAGTTGCATTAAGCTTGCCTGTAGAGTTTCTGTATAGCTACACAGTTATTAGGGACACCATATAATGTGGTAGCAATCACAAAAACATCAATGGGATTAATGGGGATGTTTCACTTGAAAAGAAACTTCCTGAGTGAAATGAATAAGCTTACAAACACAAATATTGCCTGTTTATAATATCACAGGAGGGGTTTCTTAAATGAAATATACTATAAATAATCTGTATACAATACTGCCATTTACAATCAGAACTACACTGATGTAGAGTATACACTATTCATATAGCTGACAGACAAACCAGAAATATAATAAACAGATAAAACAGAGGTGTTTAAATTAGAGATGCAGGATACTAAAATTCTCAGCCGATATCGGCCGATACCGATACTTTGTTGGTTCTGTCTTTTATGCCTCCTTTTAAATGAATAATAATTAACTCCACAATGCGTCATTCTCTCCATTTCAACAAGTTGTTTCACAGTAAGTGGTCTCATAAACAGAAAACACATTACTCTATATTTATATATTTATTCATTTAGCAGATCCAAAGCGACTTACAAATGAGAGCACACTCACACACCAATGGTAGCTGCCATGCAAGGTGCTAGCTTGCCATCGGGGGGTTCAACTTAGGGTTCAGTGTCTTGCCCAAGGACACTTCAGCATGGGATCACCCGGGCTGGGATTCGAACCACCAACCCTACGATTAGTGGATTAGTGGACAACCCGCTCTACCGACTGAGCCCCAGCCGCCCTTAATCATTTAAACAGTTAAATTCTAGTAACTTGGCTACCTAATCTTCCAGCAAAGCTCCAGACTGCTGTATACATTTACATTTATTAATTTAGCAGGCGCTTTTTTATCCAAAGCGACTTACAAATGAGACACACTCACACACCAATGGTAGCAGAGCTTCCATGCAAGGTGCTAGCTTGCCATCGGGGGGTTCAACTTAGGGTTCAGTGTCTTGCCCAAGGACACTTCAGCATGGGATCACCCGGGCTGGGATTCGAACCACCAACCCTACGATTAGTGGATTAGTGGACAACCCGCTCTACCGACTGAGCCCCAGCCGCCCTTAATCATTTAAACAGTTAAATTCTAGTAACTTGGCTACCTAATCTTCCAGCAAAGCTCCAGACTGCTGTATACATTTACATTTATTAATTTAGCAGGCGCTTTTTTATCCAAAGCGACTTACAAATGAGACACACTCACACACCAATGGTAGCAGAGCTTCCATGCAAGGTGCTAGCTTGCCATCGGGGGGTTCAACTTAGGGTTCAGTGTCTTGCCCAAGGACACTTCGGCATGGGATCACCCGGGCTGGGATTCGAACCACCAACCCCACGATTAGTGGACAACCCGCTCTACCGACTGAGCCACAGCTGCCACTCTAATGAACATGAACTCAATTCTGAAGATAAAAGTAAGATTAATTAACTTATTGAATGTTATTAACTCGTATTAAAATTGACTGAATTCTAAAAAAACCTCCTGTTAGTCTCACACTCACTCTCCACAAGCATTAACATCAAACTGGTAATATATAATATAAACTTTTCTTTTGATGATATTAACTCATATTAACATTACTTAGATATGAAACATACTACTCTACAAATATTTTTCTGTCCAATATATATACTTTTTTGTCAACTCATCTTCATTTCATCGACTCATCTTCAAAAAAAATTTGACTCGACGCCGAAACTCCGTCTTCACCGCTGCAGCGTCCGGTGTAAAGGCACTCATTCGTTAACATGCAGTGCAGAGCTTACAAGCTGCAGTTTTGTCGTCATTCTCACCCAATTCAAAGTAGTTCCACACAAGAGACATCATCTTTACACATGGCATGAATTCGATGTGTTTTCCCGCACTCTTTTCATTGACAGGATATAATCAGCCCTGATCATCGGATGTTTTAAAAAAAATTCCTTTATCGGTCGATACCGATTATCGGCCGATACATCGGTGCATCTCTAGTTTAAATATTTTACACAAGAAATAAAAGTAACTATAAACATATAATTCAAGCATGGCTATAATAACTCTACAAACACAACCATCAAGGCAATGAAAATAAAGCATGAAATAAAGCACAACGTGCGTGACTGCACCCTCCACTCACAAACACACACACATACACCAACCCAGGGCAGTATGGGATGTGAAATGAACGGTGTGTGGCTGTTTTTACCGTAAACAACCGCTGGTGTAGGGGTAGGCTCTGAGATCGCAGAGTAGGAGTGAGTTAGGAGTTTGAGATTAGTATCAGTACACAAAAGAATTTCAGGTATTTCTTTAGAATAATAAAGCACTTATGATCTCAGGTGATGCTGCAGTGATCCTTAGCAAGAATCTTATCTCGAATAAGGAACTAATTAATAGTGAACAGTCTTTTTGCATTGTCTTATTTTTTTTAAGGAACACAAGCTCGATAACCCTTTTCTACACAAGGAAGAGGATAACATATCCTTACCTACAACAGTGAGTCCAGCCCTGGCTTGGTCTTGGTCTAAAGTGGTATTCACGATGCAGGTGTATGTCCCTTCATCACTCTCTGTCACTTTGAGGATGGTAAGGGTGTCTGAGCCTATGACAAATCTAAAAGCAATTACAGCAAAATGTCACACATGCCAAGTGAGCTAGCAGGACAAAATACTATGGATTTATTTTGACCCACCAGTTAACCCAGTCCCAAGAGGCACACTGTAATGATCCATAATACGGTAATAATAATATTTAAAAACTAATAAATAGCGTGCCAGAGCAAATGAGATCTCATTAATGTAAAGCCTCAGAGGCATTTTTATAAATACTCTGAACTAGTAACAAAATGATCAAGACTGATATCACTACTTCTCTATATGCAAAAAGAGAGAACTATGGGATGTTTGCATTACTGTAAATACTATCCATTAAAAAATATAATCATGTGCATGATAAATATATATATATATATATATATATATATACAGTATATACAGTGCCTTGCGAAAGTATTCGGCCCCCTTGAACTGTTCGACCTTTTGCCACATTTCAGGCCTCAAACATAAAGATATAAAACTGTAATTTTTTGTGAAGAATCAACAACAGGTGGAACACAATCATGAAGTGGAACGAAATTTATTGGATATTTCAAACTTTTTCAACAAATA
>JAFFST010053767.1:146096-162341 GCA_022414735.1 Noturus placidus | reverse complement strand
CCCCCCCCCCCCCATCAAATTTTCTTCCAATGTGGTCAATTCTCTCCAGCAAACTAGATCTTCTCTATCACATGACAGCTACAGTACCAAACAGGGAAGATGAAGGCTAGCATGTGACGCCACCATGTCATCACTGGGCAACAAAGGGATCTGTCCTCTTCCTCATACATGAGCTCACAGCGCCCATGACTGTCAAGTGTTGCAATGATTGAAAGGGAACAGAGTAACATCATCCCTCCCACTTAGACAGCACGACCAATTTTGCTATCCAGGACTCCCGACCACAGATATCTGTGGCATCATCTGGATACAAAGTCAGGATGTGCTGATGATACAGCGAAAGCTTTTAAATTTTCTATTATAAAATATGTTCCATTCCCCATTGCAAAACCAGATCATCACGGAAAAATATATTAATGATATCCGCCTTAATGATTGCAGCCTGTTTCTGAGAAGCAATGCTTGGATTGATCACAGAGCACGTGATCCTCAGATCTGTGTGTATAAGGGAGGATTGGTGCTTTGAGATGCAGTGGAGGCTGAAGAAAAAGGCTTACTGTTGTCCATCCAGAAGACGATAGGAGGAGGGAGTCCTGCAGGAGGTCTGCACTGCAGCACTAGAGACCTGCCTTCCAGGATGACGATCGGTTTGATTCTCTCCTTGGACCACAGAGGCGATCCTACACGACACAACACACGACTCATGTGATTAAAGATCTTTTATACTTTTTATTTCACAGTGGTCCACCATGCAATATAGACACAGTTACTTTTGGAGTGATGAAGGAAAGAGCGAATAGGAAGAAGCTGACTTGAAGATCAAATTTCAACATGAGGAGAATATGATGGGAATATTGAGGAAACTTTGCATGCTCTGTGTTTAAATTTATATACCTTCCATAAAAAGTGCTTTGATGATGGCAGACATGACTTTATTTTCCACATGGATAACAAAAAGAAAGTTTCATTTGCATAAAATTATACATTCGAAAGCAGGAAATGAGTCCGAAAGCAGGAAACAAGCCAAAAGTGCAGCGAGATTATGAAGAAATAATTCAAACGTACTCGATTGGCGGATGATGATGTTGTTTGAGAGAGCTGTCCCATGCTCGTTGCGTGCAGTGCACTGGTAGACACCCTCATAATCCTCTGCCCTCTCCACTCCACTGATATCAATCACCAGAGTCCCTGAATGAGGCTTCATAGTAACTTTAGAGTCCTTGTCAACATCAAAATGGATGCCGTTCTTGGTCCAAGAGAAGCTGTGTAAATACAGTGAACATTTCAGTCATAGCAAAGTAACAATGCACTGTTTTATCCACGGCCTTTATGTGTCTGGTCTGTTTAATATAACCACACAGCTATGAGTCATCATCATAACACACCACAAAAAAAAACATTGGTTCTTAACTATGTAGATGACACACCATGTATGTATCCAATATACTGTAAACTATATGGCCAAAATTATGTGGACACCTGACCATCACACTCATATGTGGGTCCTCACTAAACTGTTGCCCCAAAGTTGGAAGGAAATAGTTGTTTGAGATGTCTTTGTATATGGTTGCATTGCAATTCCTCTTCACTGGAACTAATAGGACCAAACCTTTTCCTCGGTTTACCAGGGCTAGAGTGGAAGAACTCGAGTGGACCTCACTGAACACCTTTGAGATGAACTGGAACGCCGATTGCACCTCAGACCTCCTCACCCGACATCAGTGCCTGACCTCACTAATGCTCTTGTTACAGAATGGGCTCAGATCCCCACAGCCATGCTCCAAAATCTCATAGAAAGTCTTCCAGAAGGGTGGAGGTCATTAGAAATCAAGGAAATAAACCTGGAATGGGATGCTCAACAAGCACATATGAGTTTGATGGTCAGGTGTACCAATACTTTTTGCAATTAGTGTACATATAATCATCAGAGTATTTTATTGCAACAGTAATGTTTAGCACAACCAGACTAACCAACCGTTTATCTCATTAAGACAAAGCAAAAGGATTAAATATTGCTAATATATGCTGGCTGACAAATTTCTGGCTCAAAGTTGATCCTCAGAAGTAATGAATCTGGGCTATTTGTAAAATTTAAAGATTGTAAACCAAGGAATATTCATAACCACTGCTGGGTAAGTTACTCAAAAAAGTAATCCACTACAGATTACTAATTACTACTATGAAATTGAAATTTGATTATATTACTGATTACTGCATGTTAAATATCATTTGTGTATAGCGCTCTTATATGGTATTACGGTAGCCTAAGAGTGTTGGTTGTTGTATGTGGGGTATTACGGTTTTTCATACCTGCATGTATGCCATGCTGCTTCAGGTTTCGCTTGTATGTAGTTGATGAAGGTGACGGATGAACAGAGCCGTACACTATGTGTAAGTTCACTTAATAAATGACATTGAATAGACACTCCGCTTATTCTTCCTCACGTCAAGTTAATCCTGCGCGACAGTTAACTTAACTTAACACTGCATGTAAAAAGTAATCAGATTGCTAAATACTTTACATTTGACCTGACTAACCTGCAAAAATACACTACAAAAAAGCTGGATTTATCATAAAACTTGCCTCGGGTGTTGTTACTGTTTGTAGGACTACCAGACTGGTAAAATATCAAACTTTTCTAACTAGGATAGTTTGGTGTTGCTAGATAAAGCGGAGGCATAACTAAGCTATCATTGTATGGGTTTAGCTGCTACAGTGCCATGCAGAGTACATTATCCTTCCTTATGCTCTGCTAATTTCACGCTCACGTAAACTGGAACTCATATAGACATTTACACACCTTGTTTTCCTGCTCAGCATCAGAGGATATTACTGTTATAGTTTCAACCCCTTTAGTGGTTTAAAAATAAAATTCAAATCGCCATATATGCATTTTTTTCCTCACACTGACCGTGAGCTAGCGTTTTGAAGAATTGAGAGATTGTCAGCCAATAAGACACGTATTTTACTGTTAACCTTGTCTGATTGGTCATACCTTCATTCACTGAAGATATAAAATGACAATCTTTCTTCTTTCACTGATGTTCAGTTACATAGTGACAAACCGCTGCAAGTGGAGAATTATTTGGGTCTAAAGAAAAAAATCTTCAGGTCAACACTTCCCAAAGTCATTAAAATACAGTAATCCTTTATACCCAACTCTGTTCATAAAATAATTAAGCTCTATCCCTTAGTTAACTGCCACTTGCTAATCTTCATGCCACATGTCCATTTTGTCATACTGCCGTATATTCTTTAATGACAGCTCTAAGAAGTTATTTAATGGCCGAGATAAAAATGCTTTATTAATTCCAGTGATTACAATTCAAATAGAGTTAATAAGAAATTAAAGTTGATGAGGTATAACTACCCACAACATAATCCTCTCACCTTGGATGAGGTTTTCCTTTAGCCTCACAGTGGATGACAATGTTTTCCCGTGGATCGACAATGTAATCTTTAGGAGACTGGCGTGTTACGGTTGGAGGCTGCGGCACTAAGGTCACACATAAAATGAATAAATTAGGATGGCCGTTCTTACTCTGTCCGTTTACCAATACACCGCAATGACACAAGCACTCGCCCTCAAACCCTATATTACACACCCACAAGCAAACTGGAACACAAAATGTCATGCATTCATAGTTTTCCACGTCTATATAGGCAAAACAAAAGCAAGCAAATAAACATGACTGAATCACAGCACGCAGGGCTAGCATGCAACATCTAAAAGTCCTATAAACACTACAAACGTGTATGTGTGTGTGTGTGTGTGTGTGTGAGGGTGTGTCTATATTTATATATATATATATATATATATTATGTATTCAGAGGTGAACTTCATGCTGAATGAAAAGCATAAGCACAAATCTTGCTTGCACTGAATTGCCTCAATTGCATCCTTAATTACAGTATCTCCCAGAAGTAATTAATAAGAATTCAATAAAAAATTAAACTGAAAGTCAACACAAGATGCAACACAAATGCAAACAGAAATTCCAACATCAAAACAAATTCATGACTTACATCCTTCCAGAACTTTAGCTTTATTTCCCAACAGGAGAGAGAAAAATAATGACAAGTATAAAAGAAGATCACATATTAGTGTAGTTTTAAAGAGCTGGGAATTGTAGCTAGTTAAGTATTTCCATTACATAAGCATTCTTAGTAGAAATACTGTATGTCTAGTCCCTGATTTGGATCTGGGTGCATTAACTGATGGTCATAATTGAATGTAACAACTTGATGTTGTCTGTTAGCTAGTATCCCATTTATTACAGGATATTATTGCAAATGTACACAATAATCACAGGGTTTTAATGAATCCCACTGGACTTTATTACAAGGGTCTGCTTCACAACCAGGTGGGGTGAAGGCAGCTTCGTTTTAAATACTGATATTTAGAATTATAAAAATGAGCTAATCCTAATTAACGTTGGAAGAACTGCCGAACAAAATATAAAGCTTTGGGTCTACAAAATTAAATAAAATGTTTAAAAAAACGAATAGTAAATTTAAATGGTAAAGGAAAAGTTTTTTCTTCAATTTGATTTGATTCATGATACTGGGGTCATGACTTTGTTTCGATGCAAAACAATGTGCATTTTTGTCTGTATAACACTAAATAAATCAAAAACGGCTATGAAAAGATGTTTAATATTGTAAACTAACTTTACCACGGGTTCACCATATCTTAAAAATTAATTCATAAATGTTTAAGTTCTCCCAAAACCTTTGACTAAATAAACAAAGTGTCAGAGCTCCAAATGTCTGCAGCCTCTGGTATTAAAAAGCTAGATTTTAACCGTAACATAACGCGTCCATTGCGGGAGCGGCTGTGAAGAATCCGCTGTCATTATACAGTACGAGAGCGGCCTCTAAAGGGGAAATAAAAACCATTGCTGACAAATTTTGTTGTGTTATTTAAAGTGTTTTTTGGATGTCTTTATTTCTACTGTTACATTCTGCCTCAGTTTGCATGTATATATTTTATTTACTTTAATATTTATTAATATATATTCATATTTTTATATTTATTTCATTTTTAAAGTACATTAATTTTTTTCATTTAAAAAAGTACTACATTTTCATGGTACAGTCAGCACTGTTTATTTTTGTAATAAAGTTCAGCAGTGTTTTACTTTGAGTGTTGTATTTTTATTCAGTATCAATTTCAAAAACTATCGGTTGATTATTCAATTACGGCTAATTACTACCCAACCTAGTTATCGATGTCGGTAAAGTCCACTATCGGTCGACCTTTAATCATAATGCTTTGTGTCACGATGTATTGTTACGCCTCTGCTCCATATTAGATTAATATTTGTGCCTGAAGTGTAAGAAGGATCTTTCGTGAACGTGTGTATATGCATGTGTACTCACGGTCGAGAGGGACCTCCAGTGCTGTGAGCACATCAACCAGGAAGAGCACCAGCAGCACCATACGACAGTTTCTCGAACTGTCCATCATAAGCATGGCAGACCACTATCAGGGCCACAGTTTCCACAAGAACATCCACCACTGTAACAAGAAAGAAAATGGAAGAATGTTAACTATACTGTATATGCTAGGAAGTAAAAAGGATTCAGGATTGAATACAGGAAGTAAAAAAGAAACATATGAAGCTATATGGGGTGGAGGGAGAGTGAGACCAAGGAATGGACTGTGCCACAGTAAAAAAACGCAAAGAGACAGACATTATGCATCAACTTGTACATAAATATTATAGATTTTTATAAAGAATTAAAAAATGATATCTCTACAACAAATCCATTACTACACCCATAACCTCACTGAACAAGCTCAATTACTTCAGACATACAGTACGGCAATGCCATTAGCCCCTTTATCGGTCACTCCACGTGCCTGAACTCTTACGGCATTATAACTTTGAGGGAAAATATTGGGTCCTATTTTACTCTTTATAAGTGTCGCTAAAACCTGGGTAGCTAGAAAAAAAACCATACATGTAACCACTACTGTGGATGTATGAACTGTTACAGAGCCATTTTAATATTGTAAATCTAATGTAAACACAACACTGCTCAAATGCCTTGGGTACATTTAAACCAGCAAACAATTTGTATGACCAGCCTTCTCCTAGAAAACAGCGTCAGCATCATTCTTTCAGGTACACTGTCAAACAACTAGGCCATTATTTCAAGCATCATGGGGAACTTGCGTAGGTGCTGACCTCAGTTCTTAGAAATCAATCAGGCTTTCATCTGAAAATCAGTCTATTAATTAATATGGTACTTGAGCAACATACAAATTATTCTAGAAATCTAAAATTTGGTTAAAATCCATATTTTTCCTTGCATGCATGTAATCATGTACATTAAAATGGCCTGTACACTGCAACCACCCAGAATGAGAACTTATCTAATATTTACATAGCTCTACTGCTTGTGGACCCTGGTAACCAACCAAAAGTTCAGGCTTTCAATCAATCTGTAATTTGACAGTACGTACACAGCAACAGCAGGGGAACTGTCCAGTTTGTAGGTATTTTCAAATAAGATTCCAAGCTTTCCCATAGGTTGTCAGTGCACAACAAATATTGTACTGTTAAACTTTAAAACAGATGTGTAGTGTAGTTAGTATGTACGAACTTTTCCATTACAAACAGGTGATATTTCTGCTAATTAGCTTTCTGCTATTCCGCTGCTCCAAGTGTTGAGCAAAACAGCACAGAAAAGCTAAAAAAAAAAAGAAAAAAAAAACAAAAAACAATCAAGCAAATAAACAGTGTATTTAATCATTTTCTAATTATCACCATTAGTGCTATTTGTAAAGTGTTAGACTTGACCCTTTGTTGTAGGCCTGTTTATTCTTTTTGGGTCAAAAACGTCATCCTTTTTTTATCCCAAAGTGTCATGTTTGACATTACAGATGTTTGGCATCCCTGATAAATCTTGTTAACCAAAGTTAAATATATACTTGGCTAACGTTAGCTAAGTCAAACATACATTGCTCGATTTTATTTAAAACTCAAACCATTCTTCTTCATTTACCTTTGCAGAAATCGAGCGAGACTGAACAAGTCGAGAGAATATGAGATTGGGAAAGGAGCTTTCAAGTAGTCTTGGTTAATGCTGGAGAGGACAAAACTCCTACATGGATAATTCCAGATATGTGTATCTATTGGCCCATCTCCTGTCTTACTGGGGAGAAGAAGACCAATGTATTGGTGTATTTTTGAGTGATAACATATACTAGCTTACTCTGAGCTCCTAGGCAAAATGTGTAAAGGATAGCTGCGTTTACATGGACAACAATAATCCAATCTTAACCCAATTAAGACATACTTTGATTAAGAAACTACCATGTAAACAGCTATTTTTGCTAACCTTAATCTGATTAAGGTCATACTCGAAGTAAGCACTAATCGAATTAAGACAGGTGGAGTATTTCTGTTTTAGTCACATTATGGACGTGTATTACAGATATGTAAACACCTTAATCACATTATTAACGTCGTGTGAGAGTTTTCACCGCATTTTGCGACAGGACACGATCACACAAGGCAGTTCTCAACATTTTATGGTAAACAAGAGAGTTTTGCTGCATCCCAAACCGCATACTATCATACTATAGGCCTGTAGTAGGGAAAATACATGCATCTCGGCTACTTTATAGACAGTAACTACGCAGTTTGAGACGCAGCCCATGGCTTCAAGCAGTTGTCTATTATCACACACAGCATGACAAATAATTAACTGCACTTAAAGCATGCGTAAAAAAATTCAATAAAAACACCCAAAACTGTATACGGTACCATAACAAAGACGAACTGTATGTTGATACGTGAAATTCTGGAGAGACGTCAGACGGTGTGGCGCGGTGACGTAATGACGCCGACTGTTAATCTCATTATGTTCTATAACATGTAAAACAGGAACATGACAGGAGTATTCTAAAAGCGACTCATGTAAACACCTTAATCACATTATTATCTTAATCAGAGTAAGGTCAATAATTAGATTACTGCTGTCCATGTAAACGTAGTGGATGTCAAATCTGGTAATATAATCGGCATAAACACTGTATATCGTGGCAATGTGGTATCATATAGGGACGATAAAATCATTATATTGGACAAGCCTACTGCACACTGTCATGCAATGGGGTGATGGAGACTGATGCAAGTGCGGTTAAGAGCCTTATTAGAAGAGAGGCAGACAAATCCAAATCGTAAAGCAAATACGTAGTCAAAAACACGCAAATGGTCAGGCGAATGGAGAACAGGATAAAGTAGGCAAAACAAGAATCAGAAACCATGTGATCAAAGACTTGGTACGGGTCTGGCGGAAAACACAGGAACACACAATATTTCGCAAGGGGTTTGAATACTAAACCTGGTCAAGAGTAAATCTCTGACACACACCATTAGACACAGTTGCAAAATATAAAAGACTAAAATAAGCCCAAATAATGCGATAGGTCTTCATGTCTGAAACAAACTTTCCTAAGAATCGAACTGAATACCCTCAAAGCCATTTCAGCAGGGTGAAACTGAAAAAAGCCATCACTAATGTCAACATAAAATCCTGCAATCACTTGTGCCTGGTTTCCATGGATTCCAAACCCCATTCTCCTGATAGAAAAACTTTGCTCTTCAAAGTCAAACAGAGGGTAGAATGCAGCTGCCAATCACGTATCTGCCTCTAAAGGACCTTCGTTGTTGCCAGGCAGCACAAATGTCCCATTATGCCATTAACCAAGAGACGGCAAGCAACTTCAGCATAACTCACCTGACACTGCTATTCACGACGTCTGAGGGATTCAATGTGTGCAAAATGTCAAAACAAGATGAGAGAGAAATATGGAGAGATGAGAAGAGTCAGTGTAGCTTGTAATGGGGGAAATACGTTTACAGCACTCATGGCTGCATTAGCTACTTTCCAGTCTCCAGTTATTCATTTAGCTTGACAGTGAGTGCACCTTCCAGTTAATGTTAAGAATCTGATGTAGAAGTCCGAGCTACCTTTCAACAAATTCTCCTAAATTCTCAGAGTGACTGGCTCCACAGTTGCGATGATTACGGCCATATTGTCTCCGCTACACTGACAGGGAAATCCTAGTCTGTATCAGAGGTGGCATTGGCCCTGCCAGCTGGATGTACACAGCACTAACAGGCTCACGGTGCTCCTCGAGGTGAATTTCATTCTCCCAATTCATCAGCTTACAAATGTTCAGTGACACATTCATTACGCAGAGAAGCACAAAGGCACAGAATGAACTCTTCACACATTTCAGGAAACAATTATGCTGCAGCAGAATAGGCCCTTCTGCTAAAACAGCATTGACACGTCATACTGAGCGATCAAGCCTAAACAGTAGAGAAGCTAATTCAATTTGTATTATGCTAATATGAAGCCATCTGCATAAAACTACATGACTGTTTCTAGCAGATGCGCTGGCTGAAGCCCTTCTGTTCTCCTTGCACCACTAAAATATCAGAGCCATCATCACATGCCATAACCACAAAGTGCAACGGCACAAATGAATCTGTTCATGCTCTGTGCTTCTATTGTATCGTGTGCTATAATAGCAAGTCTTAATATGCTGCGTCTGGTAGGACAATAGGCAGTACACCCGGCCTGCTTGTCTCCTCTTTGCTTATCACTGCATGGCATTGTAAATTTGCAGGAGCAGTTCTCGGTTCATGGTGTCCTCTGGGACTTTATGTATTTGTTTGCCGATGGCTAATTTAGCATTAGCACTAAAAGCAAACCGGAGTGTAGCTGGAGGCATGAAGTCACTGTGTGGAAATTTCATTCGCTTCAGGCACTGAATCAAAGACGAGCGTTAACAACTGGACAGTTTTTTTTTTTTTTACAATGTGAAAAATCACAAGCACAAATTCACAGCTGTGTCATGCATATAACAAAAAAAGAAAGATTTGCTACTGTCTTTCATATCCTAAAGGAAACAAGTGCAAGAATTCAATATTTATATATGTATAACACCCTTGATTCTTGATACCCGGATGATTAGCAACTGTGTTTATGTTTTGTGATAGTTGTTCATGAGTCCCTTGTCTGTCCTGATCAGTTAAACTGCCCACTGTTCTTCAGGAAAATCCTCAAGGTCCCGCACATTTCCGGAATCTTCAGCAACAGTAGCTATATGATGTTCAGATCCATCTTTTCACACTGAGGACAACCGAGGGACTCATACACAACTATTACAAAAGGTGCAAACATGCACTGATGCTCAAGAAGATAACAAGATACATTAAGAACCTGGGGGGTGTAAACCTTTGAACAGAATGATTGGTGTAAATTGTTATTATATTGTCTTCTGTGAAACATGTTAAGTAGCTTTATATACATATAAATATATGTCTTTTACTCTCTGCGTCAAAATAATGCATAATATCAAAAACGGTTTCAACAAAAAACTCCTAACATATAATCATCTGTGCTTGAAAATGAATGGGGCGGCTGTGGCTCAGCCGGTAGAGCGGGTTGTCCACTAATCCACTAACCGTGGGGTTGGCGGTTTGAATCCCGGCCCGGGTGATCCCATGCCGAAGTGTCCATGGGCAAGACACTGAACCCTAAGTTGCCCCCGATGGCAAGCTAGCACCTTGCATGGCAGCTCTGCTCCCATTGGTGTGTGAGTGTGCTCTCATTTGTAAGTCGCTTGTAAATGTAAAAATGTAAAAATGATATTTCTGTAAAGCTGCTTTGAGACAATGTACCATTGTAAAAAGCGCTATACAAATTGATAAAATCAATCACTGAATTATCAGACCAGCAGGATAACAGAAACATGTTCAGATTCAACAAAATAAATTCATCATAGAAATGAGTAAGTGCACTGACCGATGCACAGGCAAGAGCTGCAGTCAGCCTACGTAGCACTTCTCCCATCTAATTCCCATCAAAGTCATAAATCATTTTGATCAGACTTGTCATATACGTCCGATGGAAAAAGTCTGATGAGGAGATCGATTACTTTGTGCCTCATATCACATGCGTCACCTTGCTTATTGTGTATAGAGAAACTGGCGAGTTTAGCGTTCGATAGAAAATGTGCATTCTATTTACTTCGATGTAAAATGCTGTTCTGCTCATGAAATAATGAGCCCATTGTCATTTCCCCACATTGGCTCGGTGGCTGGCCTTTGTGCATCCGTTCACTATTTAAATGAATGCACATGTCAGGGACATATGGCTCTCCACATTCACTGAAGCAGAGAGTCATTAGGGCACAGTCTTCCAGTTCCGAAATCAGCAGGAAGCCATGTTCAATCAGAACTGCAATCAAAAACGCTGTCTCAAACACACACACACACACACACAAACACGTAGAATCATCCTGACTCTCATTACCAGTGTCATACTGACATCATACTGCTGTGAGCATAACGCTCTTTATATTCACCCTATAAGATTTCAGGCTGACTTGACAGCTCAAAGATGGCCTCCTATCAATCCTGGAGGAATGTGTTTGTATATATTGCTATTTGGGTCAAATGTGTTACCACAAAAATCTAAGGAAAACAGATACTTTCTAAGTACTTGAGCTCAGTTTGCAACTTGCCAAAATAATCCTTTACAATGATGCCAAAGCCATCCACTGGCAGGAGTGTCGGGAGTAAATCTGTCCATGCTCTCTGAGTGGGATTGATGACATTACTCCACTCATAGTTAACTAGCTGGCTAGATGCTAGAAAGATCACCTACTGTAAAATACAGTGCAGTTGTAAAGTAGCAGCAAAAACTAATGGGTTGTGCTGGATCCAGAGTCTATCCGTGGAACACTGGACTTGGGACACCAGTCAAACACTGTAGTCTATTACTGTCTGTTCATCCATCATTTCCCCGAGGTTGCTCTGCATTACCAGGGTAGAGAAGAGAAGGTGTGGCATTGACACAGCAGGTCACCCAATGTTTCCAGTTTGCATATTCATGCATTTTCATTCCTTCTATCTTCAAAGTACTGAATTAAAAAGACGAGAACAGATCGTTTTGCCTGCTAATTGCTCTGTGTTTGCCTGTAGATCAGTTACTATCCACCGTTGGTGAATACATCACTTTGTTGGTGGCATATAGTGCGAGTACTTGGACATTGCAGTATACCACCAAAAGTATATGGACACCTGAGCATCACACCCATATGGCGTTCTTCCCCAAACTGTTGCCATAAATTTGGAAGCACGCAGTCGTATAGGATGTCCTTGTTTAGTGTAGCATTACAATTTCCCTTCGCTGGAACTAAGAAGCTCAAACATGTTCCAGCATGACAATGAAACTGAGCACAAAGAGAGCTCCATGACGATATGGTTTGCCAAGGTTGGACTGGAAGAACGCGAGTATCCTGCACAGAACCTTGACCTGAACCCCACTGAACACCTTTGGGATGAACTGAAATGCAGACTGCACCCCAGACCTCCTCACCTGACATGCCCCGGCCTCACTAATGTTCTTGTCGCTGAATGAGCTCAAATCCCCACAGCAACGCTCCAAAATCTAGTGGCAAGCCTTCCCAGAAGAATGGAGGTTTGGATAACAGCATTGTTTTTGGTTTTGGAATGGGCACATATGGTGTGATGGTCATGTGTCTACATACTTTTGGCCGTATAGTTTATTTTGGTCTTTTGACCTTAGTATGATATACTACAGTATATCCAATAAAAATGCCTCATTCTAAAGTAAAAAAATGCAGACAAATGGATAACCTCTTTATTCGAAATGTCCCAGAAATTTAACAGTAAAACAGCAGTCACACCTTTCCTGACCGGATAAAATGTTACATTTTTTGTTAAATTGCTATGCTTGTATCTGATCACAATACATCAATTGCATGTAAAGTTTCCTAAATGTAATCTTTATTAATGATGGGAGCATATTATTTAATAATTACAGTGTCACTGCAGTGTTCAGGATAGTGAGAATGAATATGGTCACTGAAATGACGGTCCTTTGCTATATCCCACTTTTATTATTACAGAATAAATTACTTGTTACATAATTTAATGATGTTCAATGAAACTCATTACTGTGTCTCATCAGTGTAGAAAGTTGCTTTTTGGTTCTCTACATTAGGATTTTTAAGGATTTTTTAATGACCTGTGTTGCATCTTTCCATTTATACACAGTGAACATTTTCTTTTTTCTTTTCTTCTGTCTGTTTTCAAGAATCTTGGACATTTTATGTGTCCAATTCCAAATATCCACTATACCAGACACAGTATTTTATATAGTTTCCTTCAGAAAAAAATATTGAATTCTTGTCATTTTTTAAAAATCAAAACACTGTATTCTCTGTACTGAGATGTCCTTCTTGAATTATTTAAAATCTTTCAAGCATGAGACGATTTTTAAATAATATAACATCTCCATCGTGATTCAAGCGTGTCAGTATTTATTTATTTATTTATTTTGAAGATTATAGCTGGCCTGTTTGAAGGTTCTATTAGTACAATCTTCTCTGCTACTTCTCTATAAAGACGGCTACACAAAAGCATTCCATCAAACGCAGGCCGAGGGTACGTCCCTCATAAGCCTCTCATTAGATTTTATAATTGCAGAGGGGGTATGCAAATCAGCGAGATGTTTAACATATGAATCGAGGTCCTGTAGTTCATGGAATGCAATTGGATAAAAACAAGCTGGTCTCCTTTTCATAAACACAACAACAATAAAACTCCATCTTATACAACTTAACAACGATGAGTGTTTGGTGGTGTTTTCTCAGCAGCTTTTTAACTCAGTAAAGGTCACATGGGTTTAGCATAAACATGATTCATCCTCAGAGCTTATGTAATTTACACGAAACAGTGTTTATGATTCAGCGTGATTTCTTTTTGTGCCAACAGAAAATAATCTGTGGTTGTATTATCTTAAAGAAATGCTTATACAGCAACAGCCCTTAAAAACCATGAAAGTTCAGAAAAGACTTTTTACAATTTACAAATACAGATTTTTATAAACGCTTTCTCGCTGCATGTTTTCATTACTCTACTCAGACTCATTGCTATTCCCCAAACTCCCTCCCTGCACTCTTCACAACACCTCGCAGATTGCAGATTGCTGTGTGTTAAAATCCTAATCACTGGAACTGTATTCACAAAGAACCTTGTTAGCATGCAAAACAACGCAGTAATCTGCATCAGGCCTGTGTGTCTATGCTGCCTAATCAGATAACACCGATACTAAACACATTGTTTATCATACTCACATCAGGATGTAGATTTACATTAGGCTCCCACATATCCCAATCAAATATGCTAACATATCAATATTCTCCAGCGGAGGAAGCCATAAGGCAAAGATAGGGACTGCAGAACTACTTATAATGTAAAGAAATATATATATATATATATATATATACATTTACATTTATTCATTTAGCAGACGCTTTTATCCAAAAGCGACTTACAAATAAGAGCACACTCACACACCAATGGTAGCAGAGCTGCATGCAAGGTGCTAGCTTGCCATCGGGGGCAACTTAGGGTTCAGTGTCTTGCCCAAGGACACTTCGGCATGTGGAGTCATCCGGGCCGGGATTCGAACCACCAACCCTATGATTAGTGGACAACCCGCTGTACCGACTGAGCCACAGCCGCCCTATATATATATATATATATATAATATGCATGTGATGTGTGTGTTGTGTGTATACTATACTATACTATATATATATATATGGCGGCTGTGGCTCAGTCGGTACAGCGGGTTGTCCACTAATCATAGGGTTGGTGGTTCGAATCCCGGCCCGGATGACTCCACATGCCGAAGTGTCCGAAGTGTCCTTATATATATAAGCTGATTCTAGTTTGCTACATTACAGTGGGCAGGTAGAAGCACTACCACCGCTGTGTCCCCTGACCTTTATAGCAGAACTTCAAATACAGGATTAAGGTTTCTAAATCATTTCTGAAGTCATTAAAATGAGATCAAGGACAGGCCGGGAGCCGAGAGAGAACTCTAGCGCTGAAATTGACCTTAGAGAGCCCTGTTCACTTTGGTGGGGGTTTTTTTTTTGTTGTTGTTTTTTGACAATGGGACCACAGTGTGCTCAAATAATCAGTAAGCCGGTGTTACACACAAACACACGTCTGTGAGTGAACAGGAGGGAGTAAGTGTAAGCATACTCAAGTGGAGATCATAGGGCTTTGCATTTGCATATGTAAATAACTGGATTAGGAACAGAGCAATAGTGTTGGCTTTGAGTTTAGACTTTGGCTGGAACCCCAAAAACACTCATAATGCTTTCAATGATTTCGGGTCAATGTACATGGAACAAGAAAATCAATCAATCAATCAATCAGTCGGTCTGTCTGTCTGTCTGTCTGTCTGTCTGTCTATGCAAATTGTTGGGTCTTTTGACCTATTTGGTCAAGCAAACATTTGATCCGCTTGGAAACCGTGCCTATTAATATGTCAATATTTCATATTGTGATTTGACACCTAAATGACACCTAAAATTGACATTTTCACAGTTTAAATAAACAAAAAAACAGACCAGTCCCATGGGAAAAGTAAGTAGACCTTCCCTCTCTGAGTGTGTTTTGCTGTTCTGTTATGCAGAATGAGCATCAGTTTATAAATATGCAGGTCAGTGGGTCTTGGAGGAAGCACATGTTGGCCTTCACGCTCCCAAGTTGGTGGGTGTCATTTAATTTTATAGGGTTGGCTAGTAAGTGTGGAATTGTTCGGTGGCCAAACTAGGGAGAAATAAACACTTCTAGGTTACAGCAGTACAATTATTAAATATGATGAACATGGAACTATGGAACATCTAACTTCCACGTCTCTAAAATGAGCAGACGGATAACTGGAAACTGTTAGAACTGGTTCTAGTTTAGGCTGCACTCGAAATGTCAACATGGAGAGCGTCACGAATCTTAGTAGGAACAGAGAATGTTGTCGTAAGCACACAGTGAAATCCTTCTAAAAAGAGGGAAGATGGAAATTTTGACTGAAAAATAAAATCGACTGAAATCAATGTAAATAAACATAGATCTAATTTTTCTAATGAACAGTGTGGGTAACTGCGTTTCCCTAAAATGGAGCATCGGCAGGCCGAAAGCGCTGGCAATGTTGTTATTCAGCAGATCCTAAAGCTCATGAGAAACAGGCCTATTGATTGATTTCATAGATTACAATGAAGAAATACTGTATTTAAACACACACACACACACACACTTAATGAACTACCTACATTTGGGCGGCTGTGGCTCAGTTGGTAGAGCAGGTTGTCCACTAATCCACTAACCGTGGGG
>JAFFST010053767.1:109011-124581 GCA_022414735.1 Noturus placidus | reverse complement strand
GATGTTTAACAGCAAAAAGAAACTCCTTTATCTCCGGACAGAGCTCTCGAAATCTCTGCAGGAATTTACCCCTACTAAGCCATCTCACATCAGTGTGTAGGAGCTCATGTGGTCGCAGACCTCATTGCGGGCGCACTGTCCGTGGTGATTGATATCAATGTGCACACTGGGAGCTGGATTTTGTCTTTAAAAGACTGAAAAAAGTGAACTCTGTGATTTCGCTCGCTAGTCTTTAGCGCTGGCGTGTTTGATCACACGCGCGTGGTGAGAGAAAACACCAGATCTCAGACTGGCTGTCCTGTACATCAACGCAAACTTTTTTTTTTTTTTGAATGTTGCTCTACCCGCACTTCCTTTGTGATCGCGATCGACCTATTGTGCACCCCTGGTGTAGTGGTATTTCTGCTCCTGTGGCACTGTATCCACACAGCCAGACGATACATAAAATATTGATCTCGTCATGACAATTACGTATAACTTTAGACAGGAAAATCACTCTATGCACACAACGCTTTCATAAAATTATAAAGAGGTCATAAATGCAATTTGCAGATGCGACACAATGGTGAGTGACCTGGAAAATACATTCACACCGAGATGTTTCTAGCTGCTAACACATCATTACCATGGCGACAGCAGAGCGAAAACAAATGTCATCAAGTGGGAGAATCATTAACGACCCAGTTACACTCACACAATGTCAAATATAACACGTGTGTGTCTCTCAGGCTCGGTCATAGCTGTGAAAACTGTTACAGGGTCAGCTTTTGTTGGTGTAGCAAACATGAACGTACAACAGATCTCTATTCACTGCAGAAAATATGGCTTGTTCAAAGGCATAGAAATAAAGCACACACACACACACACACACACACATATATATGCACACAGAGACAGAAAGAACACCTGCAGACTCACAGTCAATTCAAACACACCCACAGCCTTAATATAAACCTTCCCCTCACCTTTTTTAATCTTTGTTTGAGATCAATGCCGGCTGGATTTCACCCACGCTGTTCATTATTCCTGTGAGTTCCTGTACAGCCCCCACAAGTAGCTGAGCTGATTTATTTATTTATTTATTTATTTATTACACGTGAAGCAGTCTTCAGTCTTATCCACAAAGGGGCCATTGTGGCTTCAGGTTTTCATCACAACCAACTAATGTTTATCTTCAAACAACTATTAGGTGTGTCTCCTGTTTGGTTAGAATGAAACCCTGAAGCCATACCAGCCTTTTGTAAATATAACTAAAGACCCTTGCACTAGTCACAAAAGCCGAACTTACAAAAGCCTAGGGGAAGCTTTAGAATTCTAGGGATGGGCATGTAGACTGTATGTAAAAGTGACATTTAATAAGACAGAATGAAGCCTTTCATAGACTTAATTTTCTTAGTCAGATTACTTCTGTTTCTGATAGACAAGAACATATCATGGAACAGATGGATATCGTGATTCATACATAGTCACTGTATCTTTCCATGCTATCTTCTCTAGTCTGTCTATTCATATGCTCTAACTATTGGGTGGCTGTGGATCAGGAGGTAGAGCGGGTTGTCCACTAATCGTAGGGTTGGCGGTTTGATTCCCGGCCCGCATGACTCCACATGCCGAAGTGTCCTTGGGCAAGACACTGAACCCTGAGTTGATCTCGATGGAAAGTTTGTGCCTTGCATGGCAGCTCTGCTACCATTGGTGTGTGTGTGTGTGTGTGTGTGTGTGTGTGTGTGAATGGGTGAATGAGACACAGTGTAAAGCGCTTTGGATAAAAGTACTATATACGTACAGACCATTTACTTGGCCTGAGTGTTTGGCAGCATGTAAGGCGTAACAGCTTAATTTTCATTTCTGTTTTCTAGTTCCTAGATGTCTGGTTTAGTTCTTATTCTTTTGGTTTTTATCTGGTTTTGACTTCTGTCTGCCAACTTAGATCCAGTGTTCTCCTACAAGAAGTAAAGCATAAGACCAACCTTAACCAGATATATTTGCAGTATACTTGGCGGATGAGTCTGCAACACCAGGGCAAACATAGCAGAGGCTTTAGACCCGCCTATGTACAAGTCTCCTAATTTGCTGTCCTTTGAGTTAATAGACCCACTAACCTTCTTCTAGATGTAGACCCAGCCACAGTGGATGCTGTCAGCCAGGACCTACTCTTTAGCACACACTATAACTCTCATCCTCCTGTAACACTGACTAAACCTGTAATCTGTTCAGGCACCTAGTGTGTCTATTCACACACTTGGTCCTACTGTTAGTTCTGGCTTAACTTTGGTCTCTGTTCAGTTCACTATCTCTGTCTCTGTCCTCATCTTCTGTCTTTGTTTTGACCTTCCCCAGTCTCTGCATCAGCCCAGCTTCCTTCCTCTGTGCTTCCGCCCTGTGTGTTTCCCAACCCTAATCAAGTCCTCGTCTCTGCCCCTGGTGTTGTCTCAATCTATGTCTTTTATATAAATCCACCATCCCAAATCTCTCTTTTCTCTACTCTGGATCCTGGCTTAAGCCTTGCCCTAAGCCATGCAATATCACTGCAAGTATTGGCTCCCAGTTGCCTTTTAGTTGTGCACAAGTTAGATGCCGTGTGAGGACTCTGATCATTGATATGTCCTCAAAAAACTGTGTTGTCTCCTGCCATAAACTTGAGATATGATTAATAATAAATGTGCTTTAAGCAAGCACTTATATATCCTGAACCTGCACGTTACAATGAGCATAAAAAGTCGATTTTGTAAGTGGAATAAACAAACAAATAAAAGGAAAAGGACAAGACATTGATACTGGTAAGGGTCTGCTGGGCTTTCCTAACTGTTCCTATTTAATCTGCTAGCATGAGTGACACCTGCTATGTACACAAACAGACAAATAAAATTGCTGTTAATAGTTTACATATGTAAATGTAATGCATGTGATGAATTTCATTAATATGTTTATGTGTCAGTGGCAATACAATACAAACACACACACATTCATCGGCATGAGGCTCCTTACTCCAGATTCTACAACCAGTTCAAGAGTTTAGCTCTCATACCAACTATTTCCCTGGCAGTCTCCTTGGCAACACACCTCTGAGCCAAAGATGACACATAAGGACACAGTAAACTAGTATGCACATCCCTGTTTCGGCTCACATAAAAATAGAGGGGTCTCCTTGGCAACCCTTTATTGCTATAGAATCATAAAAGAATCATAAAAGAAATGATCATCTTTGGTGACAAATTTTCCCCACACCTAATGGTTTTATTCTAAATTTACAACAACCACAACAACAACAACAACAAAAACTGGTTTCAAAATTAATATATACTGGAACTACGATTTAGAAAAGAAACTTCTCTTCCTCTGTCTCATACTTGTCTGAATGTGCTTGAGTGGGTGAGAATGCTTAGGTCCAGGGCTGATGTATTATACAGTACATGTCCTGTTCTGGCTTTGATTTTCACTGCTTCTTGTTTATAGGGCCTGAAAGAATAAGAGTAACGAGATAAAAATAAAAATGATCTGTGTAGTAGGAAATACATTTAGATGGGAAATGGGAACTGCAAAAAAGAATATGCACTAGGTTGTTATCTGTGTTGAATCTTGCAAGGAGGTGTAGTAGACTTTGAAAAGTAGAATAAGACCACAGATAAGCACCATAGGAAGCACAGTGGCTTAGTGGTTAACACGTTTGCCTCGAACCTCCAGGGTTGGGGTTTCAATTCCCCCAAGTAAAATTCTGCCTGAGCTTCACAGAGATGTTCTGAGAACTCTGTTGACCAAAGCTGGTGATACAGTCCTATCATCTGTCCTTTTTTGGCCACAGTGAGTGTACTTTTCAAACACCCATTTCAAGTCCATCCACAACTCTATGGCTTTTAACTTGAGTTCCCTCAACCCTTGTTATCCATCACTCACCACACCGAAACCCAGGGTTGCTGCCCAAGGCCATATCACCCAATTTTTTAGCCAATCAATTGACCATGCAGCATTCAATGAATATGAATCTACAGAGCGTTTCATATTGCACACAGTATGTGCACTGTTATAATATGTCAACCAAATGGTGGCTATTCAATTCTCAGAGGAACAGTTCATCTGAAAAACCACACAGGGAGCTCCCTTGCCTTAACAAAGACAGGGCCACTGGTCGATGCACATCATCACTATGGCCCAGCCACTACTCTAAAAGTGTTCTCCTTATGGACAACACTTGAATGTGTTCCAGTTAAGAATGCCTAGTCTGCTGCTATCTTGGCGTCACCATGCGCCTCCTCCAGGCCCCAAAGGTTCACTGCTCTCAGTGGTGTGATTGAAGCTGTCAACACCTTTCCAGTCAGTCAGCTGGTTACTCATGGCATTATGGCATATGTCATCCAGGTGATACTCACTAGTCCTGGGAGAAAGAGAATGTATGTAACTGTGGTTCTGTGAACACATCTGACAACCAGCCATGGTTCCCTGTCGTTCAGACAGACAGACAGACAGACAGACAGACAGACAGACAGACAGACAGACAGACAGACAGACAGACAGACAGATAGATAGATAGATAGATAGATAGATAGATAGATACTTTATTGATCCCCCAGGGGGAAATTCGAAAAACGAGTTCCGAACGAGTGAAGAAGATTCCCGGGAATGATGGCTGTATGACAACAGTATATGTCACTTTGTGACTTTGACATGATGTGCTCATCTAGACCAGCAGATGTTCTGGTCTCTCACAACTTAAATTCTCTCATAAGTTAAATTGCATTTAAATCAGAATTTAAATCAGTCAGTAACCACTTTCCAATATAAAAGCTTCTTCAGACATCTTGATCCAAAGTGTCCTGTATATTTAAGGCCCACAATTGTACTTGAAAGAATGCTGTAGAAAAATCAGTTTCTATACCCAGTGAAAAAGCAGGATTCAGCCTCCATTACTTTTTAGAACTGTTAAAACAACTCCGCCCTGGATGTTTACAGCATTTCATAAGCATCGACGAGGTTGTTGTTGTTGGGGTTTTTTATTTTTTTTTCCCTTGTTTAACACTTTTCCCTCCCAGCTTATTATTCAGTACTATGAATTATTGTACAGTAGATACGAGTGGGAAGAAGGTAAGTTTGGACCCACAAATAGGCCTTGGGAGGTTAAGGGTTTTAAATGGCCCACATACCACCATAAAACTGAGGGAGAGTAATACCACTAGGCCTGATTTGTTCAACCATGTATTAGCTGGGCAAATTGTTGATCAAACCAAAATGAAGTTTGGTTAAACTAAAAGGAGCTGACCTTTATTGGATTCTCCATGGCAAAAGTAAATCCAATTAGGAGTTTGGCGCCTTGAGTCAGACTAATCAGGATTACACATCCCCCCAAAACGCTAAAGTCAGAACTGCAAAAAAACAAGATAAAGCTATTTTTATTAATGAATCAAATACAGCTGCCTTTATTACTCTTCTGTCATCAGCTTTGCCAAACTGGTGGATGGCAGTGTTGCTAATAGTCCTAAACATTGAAGTTCATGCAGTAAGTTATAAGGGGGATGTGTTGTGAAGCGGGCAGGGATGCAAATCTGAATCAGTTGTGGACCTGCACAGCTAATTTCACATTTTTTACATACCCTGCTATACTAATTGACCTTTGAAGACTCACACAAACACCAAAAACACCCTGAAAGATAATAACCCATTCTGTTCTGTCTGTTTTTGATTGTTTTTAACCACCTGGACATGCAGATGTAATGGGTGTAAATCCTGGTCTAGAACTGCTCGTATAGCTGAAGCATGTTTTTGAGGATAATATTTGCTAGACTGAAATCACAAAGCAATGTAACTAAAACAGACAGTACCTGGTGTTTGTGACTAGTTAAAGAGTTGTCCAGTTGTCATCTGAACTCAGTGAGGGTTCCATCACCATAGATTCACCATCTTCCTTACCCGCAAAGCAGTCCTGCATTGTTCACTTCCTTTTTATGCTTGTAGTGTGAATGGGGTTTAGGTTTGGGTTAGGATGTACTTCCCTTTGATCGAGACCGCACATTCTCCCACAGTCTAGACCTCTGATATTAACCTCAGCCCACTACTCTCTGGCTTCTGCCACTGCTACCTATGAATATTTCAAAGCTTCTACATCAAAAGGCTTCAGACAAGCTGGAGATTAAGGCTGGAGTCTCTCTGATGTGAGTTTGAGTGGAATCAAAAAAGGGCAAAGCATTGAGATCAATGAGAGCAGTATTTTATTGCTCAGAACAATACTGTGCTCTAAATACGATTCAGTAGAGTGCACACAAATGTATATTTGTATAATGTCATATAGTTCCTTTTTTCTAAACTACATGTGAATGGAGCAGTGTACTTGACATATTGTACATTAGTAAATCTGGAGAGAAACACTCTGGGAAGTGATTGCTGTTGTAAAATGTGAGCAAAATTTGTGAGAACTACATGTATTTCTGAAAATAATCTTTACTTTGCACACGCACCATCATCATCAGACCAGCCAATCCATCCCCAATCACTTGCCTCATTAGAAACTGATGTGCATGTACATGTACTGGGTTTTACGGTAAGCATAATTTCTTTTTTTTAAACAAAAAAAAACCCATCTGTTTTAGTTAAGACGTAGACACAAGCAGCATCTAATTATCATTCTAAAATTTTAATTATCTGCGCCATTAAAAGTATTTGTAAAGCATTATATTTGACACTTCATTGTAGGCCTGTTTATTCTGTTTTAGTTTATTTCCTCTTCAGCCAGCAATGTACAGTTTTTGACAATTTCTGGCCCATTTTTTTTAGTGACATAATAAAAAATAAAGTAGTAAATCAGTAAAAGTGATATTAACTGATATATGTCAAACATATATTGCCAGATATACATTTATCTTGACAGAAAGCAAGTGATAGATATCTTCCAAGTGGGAAAATCAAGACAAGACTTTACTAACGTGAGATGGGGGAAGGGAGCCGGGGTTTCCATGGAGTCTGTTAATATCAAAGAGTTCATAGCACCTGTGTAACTGTCAATCATTCCAGATTCACATGTCGATTGACTCATCTACTGATAGACTGGCATCAGTGTACTCTGATGTTAAAATTCAGAGTTCCTACTCAAAATGAGTAAAGGTTGACAGGTCTGCATTAGCAAAGCAACATCTGTAGCTTAGCTTTAAATCTAGGACATCTTTATCAGTAAAATAATGAAATTCAAAATGAGCACCATTTATTGTACACGCTTAAAAATGTACCATTAATAGAACATGTTTTATTAAACAGCCTTTTAATGACTTTTGGCTTTATATGCTGCATACCCTGAGCCACTTTAATCCTAGGAGCAATAAATGAAAGTACACATGCAGGAATTCATTTTTTCCCCCTGTCTTTCTTCAGAGCTCATGGCTCCCTACGATGTAGCCTTTAGCTAAAGTTTAATGGTGCTGTTAATCTAATATCTAGACAAAGGTTCAGGTTAGTGTTGAAGAAAAGCTATGCCTTTAGTGTTACGGAGACATGCTGTGCCACACTTGGCCTGCTGACAGTGAAATATGGCTCTCTCTTTAATGATGCAAGCAAGACACTACAACAACAAAAGGCCAAGAGCCAGTTTTGTTATACTACTGTTGTAAAATGTGTAAAAACCCATAAAATGTGACAATAGACATGGAAAATGTGGATGTTTGTTCCTATTGACCCTAACCTAAAATCTAAACTTTGATCCAAAGCTATACGTATAAAAATGTTCTCAGTCAATGCACTTAGAAGTTTCCTGTTCGAAAAGTTTTTTAAAATCATTATGTTGCGAAACACCCATAAGCACAATCTCATGTCGCCTGTAAATAAAATATCTATTTTGATCTTTAATTCAGATACCCTAAAGCTACAAAGAATATCTGCTTTTACTGCACTGTCTCTTATTGGGACTGTCTCTCACTGTACTTTATCACGTTGTATTCAAAAATGTCTTTCATGAACATGCATTCTAGCTGATTTTCCCTTTCTCTTAGATGGTCAGTAGATTTGGTACACGAAATACAGACTGATTTTTATCTTTAATGCAATTAAATGCAACTAAATCAGTTAGACTTCTGTATCAATTAGACATCTGTATCTATTGGAATATATAATTCTATAGCCATGGATAGATGTTTGCGCTAAACATATTTTCATCAATACAGACAATGTTCCTGCTTGTAGTCAGCAGCAGATGTCCAGACTTAAAGAATTCAACTAAAATTCATTAAAAATTTATAATTGATGGGAAAATGCACAGATGAAAGCATTTTCTGGATCAAAATCTCCACCATTGAAAAATTCTTTCTCATAATAGCATTCTGTCAGCCAGGCCTTGATTCATGAAGTGCATATAATCCAGTGGACAAAATAAGGCATGTAAGGCATGTATTCTATTTCATAGAGACTGTATGGATGTAAAATATGTGATTGACATTCTGACACCTCTTTTTATTGGAAATCTTGAAGTGTACTTCTTACAGAGCAAAGTGTACTTCTGACGCTTGCATTTATCCATCCATTTCCTACAAAACTTATCCTACTGTCTTGCATTGAACCTGGAGCTTATACCAAAGAGCATGGGGCACAAGGCAAGGTTTACCCTGGACAGGGTGCCAATCCATCACAGGTCACACTCAGATACACATTCATGCACCTACTCAAACACTATGGACACTTTGGACATGACAATCAGCCTACCATGCATGTCTTTGGACTGAGGGGAGGAACCCAGAGGAAACCTCCGCAGCACAGGAAGAACATATAAACTCCACACACACGGTCACTGCAGGAATCGGACCCCCAACCATGGAGGTGTGAGGCGAATGTGCTAACAACTAAGGCACCGTGCCTTGTATTAATTGCCTTGCATTAATTCCACGACCTTGCTTGCATTAATTCTTCAATAAATGATGTTGAGAAAGTACAATATACCAAAAGTAATTCAATATACCACTGAAGTATCTTCAGACTGATCTTATCTTTCCACATCTGCAAAACAGGAAGTCTTTATTGCGGTGTATTTATTTAATAACAAGAGCCTCATTAATAACAAGAACGTAGTAGTTTTCTGAAAACTACTGGTGCCATAACCACAAAATCTATTATTAATCTGAATTTAATTGGAACCCTTTAGGAGGACATTAAACTCAGGTCCTGGAAATACACTGTACAGACGCTATTTTCCTCGTTTTCTTTAGAGGTGCAGTAGTATATAGATTTTTTCATTTCCTACTAATACAAATAACCTAGAAAAAAATGTAGAACAAAATAAAAATAATGGTTTAAGTCATGGCCTCAGCAAAAGTGTATTACACAGCTGAGGAAACCATTTTGGAATACTGCTTACAGTCTGGAATGCTTGTTTGTGTTTACATGGGCATCTTAGTCTGAATAAAATAAAGTTTCAAATAAACCTACCATTAAAATTATAGACTGATCATTTCTTTGTCAGTGGGCAAACGTACAAAATCTGCAGGGGATCAAATACGTTTTTCCCCCCACTGTAACTACTCAGCACAGGCAGATAATAAATAAATAAATAAATAAAATATCACACTGTGCTTCAAAAATACTTAATGACAGAAATGCAATAAGATCAGACTAATCATTGGTAATGCTTTTCCAAGACAGAGGAATTTATTACTTTTTAATTCTAATTAGAGATTAAGCTGAATGCAGAATCAGTGATGTTGTTGGACAGGTATGTAAATGAAAACTCTGTAAAGCTTTGCTTTATATAAATCAATTGGGGTGCAATTGTGGTTTTCATTACAAACAAAAAGACACCCTAGACCATCTTCATAAATCATTATGAGTCAAATTTCATGTGTTATAACTTGGCTTTCAAGAAGTCGAATGGCCTATTTTTCAGCTAGCAATGCTAAAATGCTAACAATGTTGTTTATAGTGTTATAACTTTACTTTGTGTATAACAGTCCTGTCTAATGCTAATGGTAGTTAGCAAGCTAACTCGAATTGTACTTGGTGTGAAACTTTGTGTACATATGGGAATGGGGAATGGGCTCACGGAGTTTTAAAAAACACTGAAGTCTTATTCACCTTCACCTATTTAACGGTTATAGGCCTAATATTGACTAATTTTGATAAATCTTGTCTAAAGAACCTTTAAAACTACTGGTGCAAATTTTATTAAGCAAAATGTATTTTGGTTGGTAGGTAGATGTTACATACTGCAATGAACCATCACAACCTCTATTAAATAGGGTATTCCGGTAATTCCCACTGAAATGCGGAAAATATATCTCTCCCACAACTATATAGACCGGCATATAAACAGCTGTGCCCAGATCCACCTATTTTTTCTCTCTTTTGTTTGAAGTTAATAAGACACACAGCATAGCTTGTAATGGTACTGATAAACCGCAAAGCCATCTTCCTGTAATAGAAAACTTCCAAAAACCGTGTTACCTCCAAGTTCTGATGTATAGTATGTCTCTTACCATAAATGTTAAATTAATGTTTTTCTTACAGAAAACCTAAATAATAATGATTATATATTTTCTTTGTCAAATAACATTTAACATACACAGATCACCCATAACATTAAAACCACCTGCCTAACAATGTGTAGGTCTCCCTTGTGCAACCAAACAGCTATGACCCAGCAAGGCTTGATGGACTCCAAGAGACCTCTGAATGTGTGCTGTGGTATCTGACACCAAGACGTTAGCAGCAGCTCCTTTAAGTCTTGTAGGTTGCGAGGTGGTGTCTCCATGGATTGGACTTATTTGTACATAAAATCCCACTCATCCTTGATCAGATTAAGATCTGGGGAATTTGGAGGCCGAGTCAACACCTTGAACTTTTTGTGATGTTCCTCAAACTGTTCCTGAACATTTTTGCAGTGTGGCATTATCCTGCTGAAAGGTGCCACTGCCATTGGTTTTGGTTTTGGTACATGGTACGTGTCAAAGTAACATCCACATGAATGCCAGGAGCTAAAGTTTCCCAGTAGAACAGGGCAATGCACTGTGTGCTCTGACACCGTTCTATCATAGCAAGCATTAACTTTTTCAGCAATGTGGGCTACAGTAGCTGTTCTGTGGGATCTGACCAGACGGGCTGGGTTTCACCCCCCGCACACATCAATGAGTCTTGGGCGCTCATGACCCTGTCGCAAGTTCACCAGCTGTCCTTCCTTGGACCACTTTTGGTAGGTACTATCTACTGCATACCGGGAACACTCCACAAGACCTGCCGTTTTGTTGATGCCCTGACCCAGTCATCCAGCCATCACAAGTTGGCCTTTGTCAAAGTTGCCCAGCTCCTTACACTTGCCCATTTTTTCTGCTTCCAACACATCAACTTCGAGAACTAACTGTTCAATTGCTGCCTAACATTGACAGATGCCATTGTAACGAGATAATCAGTGTTATTTACTTCACCCCTACATTATGCGAAGGTCTGCCATACAATTACATTTGAGCTAGTTACTACTATAGAAACAATACCCTGAAAGAACAGGCACGTTAATACAAACCACTGATTTGCTTTGAAGTCGGCACTATTGTCTCAATTAGATTTGAGAATTCAACAGTGTTGTGGTATAATAATCAGACTTCTTAGAATAGGCCTGAGGGGTCATTGTAGAATAATTGGACTGTTTATCCAGAATTTTTTTGTGTTTGGTCTCTGTGGAGGCCAACACTTGAAACAACATGGGGCAGAATGAGCACATTAGTTTGTTAAGTGGAGGACCAAGGATACAGTTAAGCAGCTTAATGTATGATCCTGTTTATGCCTCTCATGCCCATTACTGCCAAAATACATCACTCGGCATAAGCCCTAATATAGGGGATGAAAATAAACCTTCAATATTCATATCATTTCAACCCTTCAATATTCATTCAACCACTGAGACAAAAAAGTATGTGTATATATACTTTTTTTTAAAGGAAGGTGATTAGACCGTGTTTATTACTTTATTAAAGACACACTGTTTTTGTTTTCATGAATTCCATCTTTTTTACATGAGTTATGATATATCTTTTTTCAAGACGTTTCCATTTTCGTATCAGACTACACACACAACACTGACACGTTTCTATGGGATGAACAGTTTTGAGTTCATCTTACAGTCATCAGCCTTTTATAGTTAGGTTATAGCCTTTTATAACCCTAAATAAAGTACAATGATTTACATTAATAGCACCAGTATTGTCATTGTTACTATAATACAATGATAAAAGGTCTAAATTATAAATTGATTGTATAGTAAACTAACTTAGCTGTGCATGGACTCTCATGTCTTGGTGTTGAATAGATGTCCTGCTGCGATCAGAAGACTGTGGCCCTATTGAATAAGCCCCCAATGTGAAAAGAAGCACACATGGCCTGTAGGAACCAAGGGTGGTTCAGGGCTGCATGTCATAGCCGAAGTCTTTCCTTCACAATCACCCTTTCTTTTATTTTCACTTCTCCAAAGGACAATGCAGTTTTACCATGCCATAAATCAGACTTCCTCATGGCACCTCAGTATAGAGGCATGTCAATGAAATATTTACCATAAGAAAAGGGAATAGGCCTGTGCATGCTCGACGCTGTGTGGGCCTTCCCATAACTCTCACACAAGTGTTTTGACCTCTCAATTGCAGGGGCTTGGAAATGCACTGTTTTCCTCCCCCTCGATAGCTGGCTCAATTTAAAAGTTAGTGTGCTCCATTTTGTTGACAGGTATTGCACATTAAGAGGAAGTAGGGTTTAGTCAATGTGAAGTATGGAAAGTTTTCTCTGAAAGCAGGCGTAGAGATTGCTGTAAAGCTGGAACAGGTAAACGCTGGTATTCTTACAGCCTTGAATGGCAGATGAATGGCAGATGATGTTGAGAACAAAACATTTTCCCATTTCTCTACCAAATCTGAAGAGGCAAGTGCAACTCTGTTGAAAACGTAAAAGCGATACATGGTTTGTTTGTCCTTACTTAAGTTCTACCGTATTTCTAAAAAGCATAGCTGCTCCTCAAATAATCGTTCAGACTTGTCTGAAAGCAGAAAATCTGCTGTAACAGAAAATCCTGTAATAATAAAGCAAAACAATGAAGTAAACATATGACATTAAATCAAATTCGCCAGTATCTGAACTTAAAATCAATGCTTCAATTAATTAAAAATATATATATATTGAAAATGTTCACTGTCAAATCTTTGAAATTAGGTCTTAAAAATTCTAATTCAGATAAATCTAGTTAATTCAGATTCAATAAATTGAAGCAGCAGACAATTTAGCACTTTATGTTCAAATGGTTCAGGTTCTCAAGTTATGACCCTTCAAGAAAAACATCTGGCTAATTAAAAAAAAGAGAAGCAAAGAAATGATTGGTGCTCAAATCAATAAGTGAGACATTTGAATAGATAAATAGTTTGAACAAGTCAGTACACAAGCACCCCTGTAGTAGTACTTATCATCAATCATATTGGGTGTGATTAGGGCGGCTGTGGCTCAGTCGGTAGAGCGGGTTGTCCACTAATCCACTAATCGTAGGGTTGGTGGTTCGAATCCCGGCCCGGGTGATCCCATGCCGAAGTGTCCTTGGGCAAGACACTGAACCCTAAGTTGCCCCCGATGGCAAGCTAGCACCTTGCATGGCAGCTCTGCTACCATTGGTGTGTGAGTGTGCTCTCATTTGTAAGTCGCTTTGGATAAAAGCGTCTGCTAAATGAATAAATGTAATGGGTGTAAGGGTTGAGCTCGTACTGATTAACCTTATTACTCTTGAGCAAATCCCTAACTCATGAATATAACTTTCATTCAAGTACATACCAACTGCTTACTTCCTAAATGAGTTTACCCAAAGGCTTGGGCCCCTTTGTTCTTTCATTATCTTCTAAAGACAAACTGGAGGCTACAGAGCTTTGAGGACAATCAGTTTGACTGTGCGAGCTCTCTCCATGTTTGACTTTTCACCTGAAACAGGATGTGGGGTCAGTCTGTTCTAGACGAGTTCCTCTTCCTTCTCAGCAGCTGATCAATACTAGCAAAAGCAGCTTTGCTGCTCTTCAAGACACCAGATTTGGCTTAACCAATGCACTTAGGGACAAATGAGCTTCGATGGTCATTTGAAGAGTTTGTACATTGTTTATTGTAGGGTCCTAGCTGGAGAGATATTATTTAGTTTTTACGATGGCAGATGTTTCAGCCACCTGCTAGGACTGAATGGAATTTGCTTGTTTTTTGTCCTGATCAGTGGGGCTGATAAATTCTCCAATAAAGTTTACCACCTAGGTAAATGCCTTTATGTATTGGAATATTGTTACAGTGTCTTTGAGGGTTTTAAAATAAATTATATCCTGTGAAGAAGCAAAGAAACAAACAATGTTCATCTTTTACTCGAGCACATATTATGCCCATACGTTCTTTTATTCATCTTCCAGTTGTTTTTGTATTCATCCTCCTCCTCACCAAAAACAACCTTACTGAGATTCATTCATATCCGATCTGGCACCTTTTAATAATAAATAAAGGAAGATCTCATAGCAGACATGGAGTTTGTATTTTGAATTTCTTCACTGGAGATGGAAAAAAGAGACGATGTCGCTAAGACATTATTACCATGTATTCAGGCCTGACGAGAGAGAGAGAGAGAGAGAGAGAGAGAGAGAAAGAGAGAGAGAGAGAGAGAGAGTGAGAGAGAGAGAGAGAGAGAGAGAGAGATTTCAAAATGCTCATTTCTTTTAAACCATCCAGCTGAAGAACATTCTGAAAGCAAAAATATGTGCTGTGTCTGTTCTTGTCTTGATGAGTCATTTTCCACATTTATGGTTTTCAGAGATATTCATTCATAACAGCTCTACAGTGAGCCGTTTTGTGCTATTTGAGCCGAAATTAATATGCAGATTTTGCATAAGAAGAATAAAATTGAGCAATGCCTGGGAGCAAAAGAAAAGAATACTAACAAATAGTTCTGAACTACAAGTAATATGAAATAAAGTAATATTGGAGGATTATTTCTGTTTCCGGTTTGAAACAATCGAAGCCTTTTTACGCATTTGGTTTATCTTAACTTTAAATCCTCATATAGCCTGTTTTCACAATCAGTAGGCTCCATTCGTTAATCTTTTAGTAGAGTTGTGTGTAAATGTTTTTGTAGGTCAAACCGTTCTAAAACTCACCGGATTTACAATAGTTTCAGTATAACACGGATTTTCTTACTACTCTCATGCATATTTTGATAAATGCCTATAAATCACCCATGGTACAGCTGATTTACATACAAAACTAGACAAAAATGTGTATTTACAAAACAGAAACAGAAAACAAAGCTTACAGAAAGCATAAAATGACAAAATGATGACTAAAACAGTAACAGACCTCGCAAAATCTTCCAGTAATGTAGTTCAGCCAGTGCAGCGTGACACAATAAATCTGCTTAATTTTATATGGTGCTATTTCATTTGTCTTAATTGAATGGCTAGTCTATCCATCAATTTCCCAGATCGCTTATCCTACACAGGGCCACAGGGGAGCCTGGAGCCTCCATCCATCCATCGTCAACCCCTTACTCCTTTTCAGGGTCACGGGGAACCTGGAGCCTATCCCAGGGAGCATCGGGCACAAGGCGGGGTACACCCTGGACAG
>JAFFST010053767.1:87457-100742 GCA_022414735.1 Noturus placidus | reverse complement strand
TAGGTGAGCGTCAAGGCCTTGAATTTGATGCGGGCAGCTACAGGAAGCCAGTGGAGGGAGATGAAGAGGGGTGTGACATGGGTTCTCTTCGGTTGGTTGAAGACCAGGTGTGCTGCAGCATTCTGAATCATCTGCAGTGGTCTGATAGAGCTGGCTGGGAGGCCCGAAAGTAGAGAGTTACAGTAGTCCAGTTTTGAGACAACAAGAGCCTGGACTAGTATCTGTGTGGCCTGTTCAGTGAGGTAGGGTCGGATTTTCTTGATGTTGAACAGGATGAATCTACAGGACCAAGCAGTTGCTGAGATGTGGTCTGTAAAGGTCAAGCTGTCATCAAGAGTCACCCCAAGGTTCCTGGCCGTCCTGGTTGGTTTTAGTGTGGTTGTGCCGAGCTGTACAGTGAGGTTGTGGTTGATTGCGGGACAGGCTGGGATGACGAGAAGCTCAGATTTTGCCAGGTTGAGCTTAAGGTGGTGTTCCCTCATCCAGGCTGAGATGTCAGACAGACAAGCAGAGATGCGTGCAGAGACGGATGGATCATCAGGCTGGAAGGACAAATAGAGCTGGGTGTCATCAGCATAGCAATGATATGAAAAGCCATGAGACTCAATCACCTGCCCTAGAGATGTCGTGTAGATAGAAAAGAGAAGAGGACCCAGAACTGACCCCTGTGGAACGCCAGTGGTGAGTTGCTGGATTTCAGAAATACCTCCCATCCATGAGGAGGTATTTAGATCTGTGTCTCCACATGATAACAAATACTGCTTCAATGTAAGAAAGGCAAGTAATATGATGCAATTTGCATAATTCCTTGGAGGACTTCATTATGATATCACTCAAGCCAACAGCCTATGAGCGCTTGTATGAGCCGCATTGTTCTCTTTTGAAGAGCAGACACTCTACAGCCGGTGACGGGGCAGACGGCACAAGGCGCAGATGATTCGCTCTGCTTGGCGGCAGAATAGCCAGCATGCCTCGCCAACCCACAGAGTGGAATAAGTGACATTCATATCCAGCTAGCACAGTGGCTCGTCCTCCTACGCCATGGTTCTTTCCCATGGGCTCCGAGCCATTTTCAGGGTGGATCTGCAAGATCTCTCAACCTTCAGACAGTGTTGGCTTTGCCATCAGCATCTCTGAGTGATAAACTGCACATGATTAGTGTATTCCTCACTAAGCTTCACACACACACACACACACACACACACACACACACACACAAATCCAATAAAGTGTCTTTTAAGTGCATCTCAGTCCATTTGCCTGTTTAGTCCATCTGCCAGACAGGTGATGGACAGTGGCTAGTGAAAGCCTTTACGGATATAAACAATCCACATTTCAAACTAAATCAATTCACAGTCACGATTTTCTAGAATGAAACATTTCTTAATCCTACATCTAAGAAAGGCTGATCACTTCCCTTCATTTTGTGACAGATGAACTTAATAGAAGTCACAGTTGTCTAGAACATTCAAAAAGCAGCTGATGAAAAAGCCCTGTGTCTTTGCTGAAAGCCAGTAGACAACAGCACGTCGCTCGTCATTTACACTGTATTAATTGGGTGATTTGACCCAGTCATGGAATGCAATGTGGTGTGTGTGTGTGTGTGTGTGTGTGTGTGTGTGTGTGTGTGTGGAGTGTGTTTGGGTGAGCAGAGTGTGTGTCAGGGGTCCTTCAGTGAGTGAAAAACTGACTCAAGAAGACAAATAGGGGGAGGGTGGGAATGTTTTTTTCAGAGCAGTGATTGTTTGGCTGAAGAATTATCGTCTGAGAAAAATACCAAGGCATTGACGTGAACCTCTTAGCGTGAAAAAGCCAGTGAAGCACGAGATATTTGTGATTATTGTTTAATATTTTGTTTTATGTGTATGTGCATGTGTGTATGTATACACAAATGTGCAGTTATCAGTTATCTAATCATGTGACAGTAGAGCAGTGAAATCAATGCAACTTTGATCATGCAATGGATGTTATTGTATTTGGATGTTATATGGATATTATTTTCACACCATTTTGTATAAACTCTAGAGAGTATTGTGTGTGAAATTCACAGGATTTATGAAATACACAATCTGGAGTACCAACATTCATGCCACGATGCCACAACGTCACAGAGAGAACACTTTTCCTTTACCTTTCTTGTTTGATGTGAACATTAACTGAAGCTCTTGACCTGTATCTGCATGATTTTATGCATAGTGCTGCCACATGATTGGCTTTACAAAGGATTTACAAAAACAGAACAAAATAATTTTCCTTCACTGACTACGTTTACATGGACAGCGGTAATCTAATTATTGACCTTATTCTGAATAAGACAGTATTCTGATTAAGGTGTTTACATGAATCACATTTAGAATATTTCTTTCATGTTCCTGTTTTTACATGTTATTGAACATAGATCGATTAACAGCACACGTCATTACGTCCCCACGCCATGTTGTCCGACGTTCCCTCCAGAATTTCCCGTATCGACATACGTGGTCTTCGTTATGGTACCGTAGACAGTTTTGGGGATTTCATTTTTAATTTTACGAAAGCTTCTGCTTGAAGCCACGGGCTGACCAAACCGCATACTTACCGTCTATATAGTAGCCAAAATGCATGTATTTCACCTACTATATAGTAGGTAAGGGCGTGGTTTCGGACGCAATCGTGCTCTCTTGTTTGCCATCAAACGGTTGAGCACTGCCGTGTGTGCGATCGCGTCCTGTCGCACAATGCACTGAAAACTCTCACACAATATTAATAGTGTGATTAAGGTGTGTACATGTCTGTAATTCACTTCCATAATCCGACTAAAACAGGAATACTCCACACGTCTTAATTCGATTTGTGTTTACTTCGAGTATGACTTTAGTCGGATTAAGGTCATCAATAATCGCTGTTTATATGCTAGTTTCAAAATCAGAGTATCGTCTTAATCGGGTTAATATCAGATTATTGTTGTCCATGTAAACGTACTGATCATTAACTTATTGTAACAGTTTGCTAGGGTTGTGCTTAGTTTGGTGTTTACAAATTTACTAATTTCATGTAAAAAAAATAAATGCTGTAAACTCACATCTTCAGCAACACTTTACAGAGTAAAAAATGACACAACAATCAAACATCTTTTAATGAGATCCTCTTAATGGATGGTTGATGTCTTGGCATCTTTGGTTAAGTTGTAACATTAGCTATGCTGTTTTATATCTACTGAATTACCTTTTAATTAACCAATGCTGCTCAGTGAAGGTAGTTCTTAGTGTTTGGTGTCACTGTTGCTAGCTCTTTATTTATTAAATCGGCTAGCTTGCCTGCTCCGTTTATCTAATTTCTGATTAAATAAATGTTGTATTTGTAATCATAAAGCACAGTTATATTCGGTAGGATATAATCAACCTCCAACCATCCATACATTGTCTATACCGCTTATCTTACAGGGTTGGGAAACCTGGAGCCTATCCCATATAGCATGGGTCACATGGGTTTTTTTTATTAAATGCTTAGAAAACAAAAACTATTGTCATCACTGTCCTAACAACAAGCCAGGGTCCTTCAGTCTTTCAGTCCAGATTGAGTGCCAAGTCCTCAAACAAAGTAACCAGCGACCTGTATAGTACTGTATAATGTCTATAAAATGACTGACGAGAAGTGCATCCAAACACAAACAAGCAATCCGGAACTGAAGTCAGTTTTCCAAACGGGTTTTCTCACTGACTAAATTCACTTTTTCTGAGGCCTCAACGCAATCCATTTTTAAAAAAAGCATGCTCTACAACCCTACTGAAAACATTAGAAAACAGTAGAAACCATTACAGAAATTCTAATGGTTTCCACTACTAATACCATTAAAAACCTTAAGAAATGTAGTGTGTTTTGGGCCATATTCTATCAGGATTTAATGCTTTGTATTGGTTTCCACTAGCCATAAACATGCCACCAATAGAACCCAACACATTACCAGTAGGAACCTATAAGTATGGACCATTAGCTTGTAGTTTCCATTAAACCTAATACAATTCCCATTATAACCTTTAAACCCATAAACATGTCTGTAATGGTTTCTATTGTTTGTTTCAGCAGGTGTATCATCCAGGTTATTTGTAATAAGTAAGGAATCGGATATTACACCTTTAAATCGGAATACATAAACACTGCAGTAAGACTGGTTACTAACGGGTCTTTGGAAAGGCTTTACAGTCGGCTTTACAGTCGGCTTTACAGTCGGCTTTACAAAAGGTTTACAGTAAAGGAGCGCGATGTGTGCCGTATAACCATTCTTCCGTTATTTCACTGGGCCTATAGCTAAAATGGAGCTATAATCCTGACACACGCCTAATCGTGGGCCGTTCATCATGACAGGTCAGGGCTGACACCGACAAAGCGGATGAGTAGGGATGGCAAAACATTAATAATAATAATAATAATAATAATAATAATAATAATAATAATAATAATAATAATAATAATAATAATAGACATGGCTGTTCAACACGGAGAACCGTTTAAAATAAAAAAATAAATAAATAAAAGGAAAATAAATATCATACGGAATTTAAATATATCAATATACATATATATATATATGCTTCTAATAACAAGCGCCCGCAACATAACGGAATTGCGCACTATAATGATACTAATAATAATAATAATAATAATAATAATAATAATAATAATAATAATAATAACACGCGCAAGCACACGCTACCTACCTCAAACCAGGCTCGTTGTCCTTTCCTCCTGCTCTTATCTGTCCCCGGTATAACTGAGCTTGGATGTCTGCTGCTCCTGCTTCTGGTTCTCCGTTAACGATTCTAACACCTAGCGGCGTTTCTCCGCGCATGCGCAGTTCACCGCGCGACTGCAGCGATCAGATGAACCTCAGACCACAGACCCAGATGGGAGCAGCCTGCCTTACCAGGAGGGTTCTGAATATTAAAAGGATTCCGCACGCAGCTCCTTCTCTTCTCTCTCTCTCTCTCTCTTCTCTCTCTCTCTCTCTCTTCTCTCTCTCTCTCTCTTTCTCTCTCTCTCTCTCTCTCTCTTCTCTCTCTCTCTCTCTCTCTCTCTCCAAACACACACACAAGTCACTTGAAACAAAAGTGACACTCTGTCCGTTAGTCTGTTATATGTCAAAACTTAAAGATGTGGTGTGGGAGATTTTCCATTTCATCCATCCATTTTCCATACCGCTTATCCTACACAGGATTGTGGCGGAGCCTGGCGCCTATCCCATGGGGCTCGAGGCATGAGGTGGGGGACACCCTGTACAGGGTTCTAACCCATCCCACATACACACACGACAAACAATTTGGAAATGCCAATCAGCATACAGCGCATGTCTTGGGACTGGGGGAGGAAACCGGAGTGCACTGGATGGAAGGCCATTACATCGAAGGGCACAATACTTACAAGACATTCACACACTGTCACATCTAAGGCAGTTTAGCATAGCCAGTCCACTGAAGGTATTTATTTCTTGGATAGTGGAAGAACCCAGGGGAAACACAGATGGGACAGGAGAAGAATATTCACAGAGACAGTAACCCAAGAACAGGATCCACTCAGAGACCCTGGAGGTGTGAGGAGGTATAGAAATACTATAACACAGTGTACAGGAGCTGCTGAGAGATTCATACATATAAAGCTTGTAATAGTAATTCACAGACAGAGCTGTCAGGTCGGATTTGGCCAAGGATTTCAGGCATATACGCCATCTCTGATATGTCATATTACATGACATCTTACCTTAGGCATGAAGAAGAAAAAAAATCTGGCTACACAGTGCCAGAGGAGACAAAGCAAGAATATTCAAATATTTGCTCTCAGATATGATGCCTAGCTTATCCATGTTGTGGAATTTGTATCAATACCCAGTTGTTAGTTTTAACTATCGCGAACAATGGCCAGCTTGTGATTTGGTGTGTTTCTCTGTATTTTAATACTTCAGACACATGAATGACTGAGTCAGTCCAGACTTTTGCTTGCGTGTGATGTACACTCACTGAGCAATTTATTAGGAACACCTGTACACCTGTTTATTCATGCAACTGTAATTCACAAAACCATGAATATACGGGTTTGCAGCTTCGGGTAATGTTCACATCAACCATCAGAATGGGGAAAAATCTCATCATCTCATTGGTGAGCTCAGGGATTTTGACCGTGGAATGATTGCTAGTGCCAGACAGGCGCTGATCTCCTGGAATTTGGACACAGAACAGTCTCTAGAGTTTACTCAGAATGAACCATCCAGTGAGAGGAAGTTCTGCAGACGGAAACACCTTGTTGATGATGGACGTCAACAGAGAATGGCCAGATTGGTTCAAGTTGACAGAAAGGCTACAGTAACTCAGATAGCCATTTTGTACAATAGTGGTGAGCAGAAAAGCATCTCAGAACGCACATCTCGTTGAACCCTGAGGACGAAACTTCTGTCAACCAAGAACAGAAAGCTGAGGCTGCAGTGGGCACAGGCTCACCAACACTGTACAGTTAAACACACACACTGAAACGACCAGGTGTGTCCGTCTAGGCTTCACATGAGCCTGAGTACTGAGAGATCTGAGATTATAGCTGTGAGAACTACTGAGAACACTTGTGTTTTAGCTAGATGGCAAACGTTAGATGGTTAGCTCATTCTGCAGAATCGGCACACACTGTACCATCAGGTCAAAGATACAGGGACAGATCTCAGCAGAATCAGAGTCTGAGCTCACAGGCATCAGAGTGAGTTTTAACAATCTTGTTAAAGACAAGCATGTTTGCTCTTTAGCTAGTACTGAGTAACTGAAAGCACAGAAGCTCATAATGCTGACAGCGACATTGGCAGCAGATATAACACTGGCATATGTACTTGAGATGGAATACCTGCATGGCTTCATCCCAAACCATATATAATGCCAGTAGCCAGCACCTGGAGCTCAGGTTACTTCCTTATGGAGCTTCACATGTATCCACATGGGTTTCTGCTGGGTTCTCATTCCCCCTTCCCCCTGCTAAAATACCAGTACATGGACTGGCTATGCTAAATTGCCTCTAGGTGTAAATGAGTACCTGATGTGTGTGTTTGTGTGTGTGTGTGTGTGTGTGTGTGATACTCTGCGATGGACTGGCATCTCATCCAGGCTGTATTCCAAGTCTTATATCCAACAGCTTTAAATTCCATCCATCCATTCATTTTCCATACCGCTCATCCTACACAGGGTTACGGAGGAGCTTGGAGTCTATTCCGGGGCACAAAATAGGGAACACCATGGACATTGTGCCAACCCATCCCAAATTCACACACTATGGACAATTTGGAACTGACAATCAGCCTGCAATGCATATCTTTGGACTGGGGGGGAAACTGGAGTACCCAGAGGAAACTCCAGAAGCACAGGGAGAACATGCAAACTCCGCGTACACAGGGCAGAGGCAGCATTTGAACCCCAAACCCTGGAGATTAGAGGCAAATGTGCTAACCACTAAGCCAATGCAAAAATTGGTATTTCTTTGTCTTGTGGATTTTCCTGTGTCTCAGCTCAGGCCTTGCGCATCCACACAACAGTGATAATCAATTTGACCAAAATGAAATCTTTCTTCTCTCAAGCCTACTACCATCAGAGGCGGCTCAGATCAGAGACTGATACTGATCAAGTATGAGGAAGCATAAGAAAAGAACGAATAATCATCTGAGAGACAAGTCGAAATGGCACAAAACGGCACAGTAGTCAACAACAAAAAGGATCTCACTGTTCACATGGCCCACATCACCACCTCTCCAATTGTTCCTATCAATCATTATCCCCCCTCTTTCTCTCTGCCTCTCATTTTCACCTACAACCCCTCAGGCACGTCTCATTATCAGCTGCAAGGGCTCATGGGATGTGTGTCTATACCAGCACCACTACTGACAAAAGGAGGTATTTAAACTATTCCTGCCTTCCATTTCACATTACTTATTTATTTGCCTTCAAGCTATCTGTATCCAACCAAGGCATGATTTTAGCCATAATAACACATGTTCTGAGTGAATATAAACATATTTGCTAATGGCACTGAGGGTTTTAAGGTAAGTGGGATGTGAGAATAGAAAGTGCACAGTATATACTGTAAGTATCAGAATTAACAAAAACAAAAGAGCCAAATAAGCCTCAAGTTCGAGCCAAATAAGGTCTATATTTTTAAGCCACAAAAATGAAAGACCGTCCAATCCTTTTTCTGTTATCATCATCTGAGGCATCTTTAGTTCAGTCTCCCACTTCCTGTAAAGCTCTCACAGTATGAGTTTTGAATGAGCCTCTGTCTGTCTCTCTCCTGAAGCTTCAAATCTGATCAAACAGAAAGAAACTTCAACTTCTCCAATGTCAAACAAGCTAGCCATTACATAGCTCTGACAGATTCAAGCAGTGGAATACATCATCTAATGAGGACGACAGTGCCGTAGAAGACTTGATTCAGATCTGGTCAGGAGGTTTTTTTAATTGCTTTTCAGCTTTGACAGTAGTGTCCAGTGATCACAGGCTTATATTAATGTACTTGATTTAATATGTCATCATTTCTGTAACTACTAATTCAGAGGGACTTGTATGGTGGAGGTTCCACATAATCTAAGCCTAATACTAAACATATTAGGTCAGGGGCGGGATTCGATCCCCCAATCGCTGTGTGAGGAAAAAATGCTAACCAATAAGCCATGTTGCCCCAATTACGAGATTATTTTAAAAAAAGATATTGTTATTTTAAGTCTGAAGTGTCAGCGCTTTGTAACAGCTGTTTTCCGCCATGTGAAAGTCTTCATGATGGAACATGGTACGCTTTCCTATTTCTCTGTAACATGGCAAATTGCTTTTTTTTGCCTGATTATCTTCAAGAGAGAGAAAAAATAGAGGCGACTGGAACGACTGTTTATAGTTACTATAACGTAAATGATGACAGGAACTAACTTGTTTTGCAGACATTCTACAACATTAAATGTAACTATCAAATAGATTTAAATTTGTCTAATGGTTTGCATGTTTGCCTCGCACCTTTAAGGTTGGGGGTTTGATTCCCACCTCCGCTCTGTGGGCGTGGAGTTTGTATGTTGTCCTCATGCTTTGCGGGTTTTCTCCAGGTACTCCAGTTTCTTCCACTAGTCCAAAGACATGAGTTGTAGGCTGATTGGCATCTCCAAATTGCCTGTAGTGTGTAAAAGGGTGTGTGTGAGTGTTTGTGTGATTGATGGGTTGGCATCCGGTCCCCCACCTCGTGTCCAGAGTTCCCTGGAATAGGTTCCCTGCCACCCTGTATAGGATAAAGGTTATGGAAAATGGATGGATGCAGGGCACGTGTTGGCAAATTGCTATGATGTAAGAGGAATGAAACACTTTTGAACTTGTTATGAGGAAATAATCAACTTTTGGCTGGAGTGACATGGACTAACGTGAAGTAGAGGAATGGAAGCACCCAAAAGTTGATTATTTTCCGTTAATATCATGTCCCATAATGTTTTATACCTTATTTAACACATTCAAACCCTTGTACATCCCTTATCGAAGATCAAGGGACTCTCAATTGACTTGGCTTAGGTCTTAATAAATGGGTGTTTTCCATTGCTTAAACTAAAAGTTAATCAGCACTTGAATGTAAATTTGTAGAAATATTATAAGATTACAGGGCTGCTGTGGCTCAGTCGGTAGAGCGGGTTGTCCACTAATCCACTAATCGTAGGGTTGGTGGTTCGAATCCCGGCCCGGGTGATCCCATGCCGAAGTGTCCTTGGGCAAGACACTGAACCCTAAGTTGCCCCCGATGGCAAGCTAGCACCTTGCATTCAGCTCTGCTACCATTGGTGTGTGAGTGTGCTCTCATTTGTAAGTCGCTTTGGATAAAAGCGTCTGCTAAATGAATAAATGCTGGACAAAAATCACAATAGCAGGTAAAAGCAGGCTCCATGATGCAACACTTGCCACTGTAGCTGCCAATGTTTGTAGGATACTCTCAGAAAAGTTTACAAATAAATCCATTTTAGGAAGTTAAGGAACCATCCAAAGAACCACTGAGGTTCCCTTCACATCATTCATCATTCAAACAGTCTGGACTGATGGACGATTTCACGAACACAACCCTGGACTGCACACCAGTCTGTCTTAAAGACAAACGTTCTCATAAAGCCAATCCATCTATCTGCATGTTTTTGGGAGGTGGAAGGAAACCAATGCGGTCTCAGAGCGAACATGTGAAACACAGTAACACAAGCTCAGGATGAAATTGGAGACTCTGCAGCTGTGCCTATTCTGTCCCCAACTCCATTGTCTTTGTAGTAATTTTATACTGAGTTCCATGCAAAATGATTTAGCATGAATGTGATTAAACTCCCATTTTATTTAGGAAAGTCCATTAGTTTTATCAGCTCTCAGATTTCAGATGTAGCAATTACAGTAAGTACCTGCTAGAGTTTCAGGTTTTGTTGTGTGTGTTTGTTACCTGATAGACACACGGCTCCCCGAGGTCATATATTAAGTGTTATCAATTAAGTTTAGTCTTGGTGCTGTTTTCTCTAAAGGGCAAGCTGGAATATAATGGTACCAATGAAGCTCATCATTTTTCTTACTCAGAAAATAAATGTTTCAATGACTGCGTTCCAAGATAGGACAGATTTATTTATTTATTTTTTTTAAAGACTTTACATAGAGGGTCCAGAAACAAAAACCAGCAAGCTGAAGAGGTGAGGTACCTCAAGGTAAATTAAACCCCTGTCACACTGTTTAATTACAGAAAGCTCTGCTCATCGTCTCTCAGGATATTAAAGCTAAAGTGCAGTGAGCGAGGACAATTGTTACAAGTCAAATAAAGTAGCATGCAGAATTACAGCAAAGACAGCTGGGTTTGCACTCATGGTGCAATCTGTCCTAGAAAACTGGGGGGTGTTCCAGAAAGCAAGGTTAACGTACCGTCACATAAACCCTGAACTCTAGGTTGATTAACCCAAACCTTGCTTACTCTGGGTTTTCTGGTTCCAGAACACTTGTGAGGAGTTAGTTCAATCAACCTCCTATTGGTAACTCAGAAACATGCGCATGGTGAGTGCATAAAGACATTGTCAATGGATAGTTTATTTCAGGAGTTACCATGGAAACCCAGGGTGTGAAAAAGCGAGCCGCATACATTAGTGGAGCGGAGTTAGAGGTTTTAATGCATGATTATTAGAAATATAAGCCAATTTTATCTATCTATCTATCTATACATACATTTTATATATATATATACATACATACAGTATCTCACAAAAGTAAGTACACCCCTCACATTTGTGTAAATGTTTGATGATATCTTTTCATGTGACAACACTGATGAAATGACACTTTGCTACAATGTAAAGTAGTGAGTGTACAGCTTGTGTAACCGTGTAAATTTACTCTCCCCTCAAAATAACTCAACACACAGACATTACTGTCTAAACCACTGGCAACAAAATTAAGTACACCCCAATTGAAAATGTCCAAATTTTGCCCAAAGTGTCAATATTTTGTGGCCATCATTATTTTACAGCACTGCCTTAACCCTCTTGGGCATGGAGTTCACCAGAGCTTCACAGGTTGCCAATGGAGTCCTCTTCCACTCCTCCATGACGACATCACGGAGCTGGTGGATGTTAGAGACCTTCCGTTTGAGGGTGTCCCACAGATGCTCAATAGGGTTTAGGTCTGGAGACATGCTTGGACAGTCCATCACCTTCATCCTCAGCTTCTTTAGCAAGGCAGTGGTCGTCTTGGAGGTGTGTTTGGGGTTGTTATCATGCTGGAATACTGCATACTGATCATGCGCTGCTTCAGTATGTCACAGTACATGTGTGTTGAGTTATTTTGAGGGGACAGTAAATTTACACTGTTACACAAGCTGTACACTCACTAATTTACATTGTAGCAAAGTGTCATTTCTTCAGTGTTGTCACATGAAAAGATTTTTTAGTAAAATGTGAGGGACAGTACTGGGCAATAGTTTTAGGCTTTTCCACATGCTCTACATCACCCATGTTATATGCAGAAAACTCCCTGTGGCAAAAATATGAAGAGTAATGTGCAAAATGTGCTCGGTGTCAAGCACTGATCCATGATGAGTCCCGTTGGCAATGTGAGGTTTCAAAAGGTTTGTTAAATAAATTAACAATTCACACGAAAAACAGTAACACTCCCGCAAATATTCATCTGGATATGAAAAAGATTTCATATAATCCATGCCTCCTTGTCCAAAGGATCTTCTTCAAAAGGGCACGCTATACTCCGTTAGCTCTCTGAAACTGGAACAGGACCTGCTCCGGACCAGGTTATGTTCAGAGAGTAAGTTGCTATGGCTACTTAGATACCCTAAATGCTACCTCCGTTTTTTGAACCGAAAGTTGAGGTTATGCGTTCACTCTGAGTAAACTTTCCAAGGTAAGTCAAATAACATGCTTTCTGGAATACCCCCAAAATTATTCAAAACCCATTGGGTCAACATTTCTTAGCATTCTACCTGGGATGGATAGATGGATGGATAGAAGGAAGAATTAAAAATAAAAAAAAATAAAATAAAAAAAAAAAGAGTCCTGTGTGACTGAACTGTTTACTAGCTAAAATTTGGAAAAATATTTCAGGGGGTAAAAATACAAACATTCAGACATGAAAACAAATGAAATGCAAAGCATGAAGGATAGTTTGTAAGGTTAAGAAAGGTCACCACTCCCATTCCTTGGGAGCAAGAGGTTGCAGGACAAACAACTTAAGCAATCAAACTTCATCAAAAAACTGTTTTTTTTACACAGCTTTTCCTTTGTATTCATCACTTCCCCTTAGACGCCATGCACTGTGTATCATTTGTTTCTTTTACCTTCATTTACATGTACATTTCTCGATATTATCACTGAAACCTACTTACACTACAACTCAGGGTATGAGCAAAGTACAAGCATCACTAAGGTCAGTATGGACAGAAGGAACAATCTGCTCAGAGGTGTACGCTCACATGCTGACCAGTCGAATCGGTCAGTCCAAACGACTGCAGTCACATCCGCGCGGCAGTTTTCATTCTTCCTCAGTCAGGCATTATGACAACAACACAACCTGCTCACACCAACGCACATGAAGAGAACTACGGCACACAACAAAATTGGAGAAGTGTTTAAAAGCGGTTTTAGCTAGGATTTACAGAAACGTGATTCGATGAGTGAGTGTAATTACTTTAAACTAAACACATAGTAAGGTTCTATAATCCACAGGTACAGTAATAATAATAATAATAATAAATCAATTTGTATAGCGCTTTTTACAATGGTACATTGTCTCAAAGCAGCTTT
>JAFFST010053767.1:72689-86989 GCA_022414735.1 Noturus placidus | reverse complement strand
GCTAGCTTGCCATCGGGGGCAACTTAGGGTTCAGTGTCTTGCCCAAGGACACTTCAGCATGTGATCACCCCGGCCGGGATTCGAACCACCAACCCTATGATTAGTGGACAACCCGCTCTACCGACTGAGCCACAGCCGCCCTATAGCCGAATAGCCCACAGCCCAATAGCTGCCCACAGTAGTTTTCATATCTATGTATGTATGTATATACATACATACATAATATATATATATATATATATATATATATACACACACACACACACACACTCTCTCTATATGCACAGTCATGTAAAAAAAAGTAAGTGCACCACATGTAAATGGTTGTTTTGTTTATTTATTTATTTATTTACTTACATGTTCGGATAAGGAAACATTTGATCTTCTTTGAAATAGTGCCTATTAATAAAGTTGCTGCGGTCTATCAAATGACAAAAGTTATATTTTGTAGTAAATTAAGTCAAAAAAAAAAAAACAACTATCAGTCATATGGAAAAAGTAAGTACACCCCTACATTTATCCCACCTTCAAATCCATAAAATTAGAACCAGGTGTAGAAGATTGGGTGCAAGTGATTAGAACCTGCTTATGGAGTGCAGGTGGAACCGGTCTTATTTAAACCCCTCTCATATCTAGTGGTGTGAAGCTGAACTGAAAGCAGACCTTTCAACAGGATAATGATCCTAAGCACACTTACGAATCCACCAAGGAATGGCTCAAAAAGAAATGGAGGGTTATGGAGGAGTGGCCTAGCCAAAGCCTGGATTTGCAAGAAAACCCTCAAATATCTTGAAAGAATTCGACTCAAAGAATATCGTATGGAAAAGTGGTCAGAAATTCCAGCAAACCTGGTGGACAATTATGCAAAACACATACAAGAAGTTAGTTCTGTTAAAGGGGGCAGTACTAGCTTCCGAGGCCAAGGATGTACTTACTTTTTCCACAGAAGAATATCACATCTATTGATATTTCTGTTGAATAAAACATTGAAAAAGCTATTTCTCCTTATGCTTTTGTTCAAGTATATCAACTTTATTAATAGACCCTGTTTCAAAGTCCATCAAATGTTTGCTTGTCAACAATTTTTTTTAATCAAACTTTAATTTGTGCCTCCAACCTGAAAAATGCCAAACCATGTCCTTGTAAATGATCTAGAATCTGACATAACCAAGCAACTTGAAATAAGCAAATTATAAAAAAAAAATATTAAGAATTTCAGCCGTACACATCAAACACTGCACACTTTCTTGTTCCTTCCACTACCTGGCGCAGGACAACATTTTAACTTACAAACCAGAGGGAAAAAAAAAAACAGTGAATAATGCTGATGAATCCATGTCTTAACTCTTAACAGCATCATGATGGGAATTTCCATCTTTTTAAAAGATAATAGTTATCAACTCCATTAATCCTGACGGAAGATACTGAACCATCGATTGCACAACTGTCTGTCAGTAAAGTACAACAATTAACTACACAACAAAACAAAGGAAAGAGAGCTTCAGTTTGGTTAAAAGTTCTTACATACAACAAGATGAGGTGAAAGACTGGATGGAATAAATACCTTTAAATAGCTGTACGCAACAAGTGTATTGTTTACAACATATAGTATTTACTTACTGTAGGCACAAAATGGAGGCTAATGATCAATAACAGTGGTCAGTTTCCAAAAAAACAACAACAACACAAAAAAAAAACCTTATAATTTACTCATCAATGAATTAATACTCATTTACACGACTGAATTCTCCAGGTTCAACTACGCATACAACACTGATGTGTGATCCGAGTATCAATGCTCTGTTTAAAAATATTAAAAATGTTATGTATGTATATATAGAACGTTAATCAGATCTCTGTAATCATCAGTCCATGATGAATCATCACCATCGCAGAAATGACTGCGAAAATCAAGCAAACGCCGCAATATTCGGTGGAGCATGCAGTTTTTCGAAATCGCTGCAGGATTTCCGCAGATTTGGGACGAGCGTACATTCAGTTCAAAGCCCTCTTTGATTCACATGCGTTGAACATGGGTACGAGTACGAGTAAAAGGTCTCGTTTACCGACAAACATCACTGAGAAATTTCGCAATTCAAGTAGTTTTCCACCATAAAAAGCACAAAACAAAACTCAGCAAATCAATGTTTTTGTTTTTAAAGCCGCAGCAAAATCGAGCATTTTTGGCCGCGACAATCACGAAAAAAAAAGCGTTTCCTGGAATTATCATTAAAGTTCAATTTGGAAATATAGCAAACCGGGAATTATGTCAAATTCCTACTTGTTGCCAACATATGAACTGAAGAAGTATTTGTTGAGTGTATTTGAAAGTGTGCACGCTTTTTCTTGGACATTCCCTAAAAATGTGCTAGTTTCCTTTAAATTATGACACACCAGTTATATAGCAGCCGTGTTACAGATTCAGGGTTGATTCAGTCTTTATAAAGTCCTTAACAATAACAACGTTAACTACCTTTTTTTTGTTTGTTTTAAATCTCAGCAGATCTCATCACGAAGTGCTTTTATCATGATAAATAATGCATGCATTTAGATAATGATGTTATAATGTTACACCTCAACCTTATAGTAAGTGTTTTTTTTTTTACACTAGAAGAGCGGACGTAATTTCAGCCTTTGTGCCCAGAAGACCACTTGAATCGTATAGCGTAAACAGTAAGTGCTATCACAATATTCCGTGACATAATTTCATCTATAGTTTCGAAATAACTGGAAGGTCGGCGTACATGTGTGATTTGAGACGGAGCCATTCGAGCAGCCTCTGAGCCGAGCCCTTCTCCTGTGTGAGCACGTGCACGGCTCGCTTCAGTTTCTCCTCGTTGCGCTCCAGGTATCTCGTTCCCTCCGCCTGCAGCTGGTTGAGTTTCTCGCTGCGGCTCTCGTCCAGAGCCACGTCCTCGGTCATGTACGGGTTAAAGCGGAAGTATGTGTTGGGAGGCAGCAGGGCATCCAGCATGGTGTGCACCTCTGAGAGAGAGCGAGAGAGCGAGAGCGAGAGAGAGAGAGAGAGAGAGACTTGATCAACATCAAAACAGCATGGTCAATAAATTAAAACAAAACAGGACAATCAATTTCTCGGAATTCTATTTCTTTACCCTATTTCGTGACTTACACAGCCACATATTCAAGCCTGTTCAGTCAGTTTTCAGTTGGGATTCACACCGGACAACCATCCATCTCAAACTGGTCTAAAATTATTCAATAATAATAGTATTCCTGTCTAACTGGGGCGGCTGTGGATCAGTCGGTAGAGCGGGTTGTCCACTAATCCACTAATCGTAGGGTTGGTGGTTCGAATCCCGGCCCGGGTGATCCCATGCCGAAGTGTCCTTGGGCAAGACACTGAACCCTAAGTTGCCCCCGATGGCAAGCTAGCACCTTGCATGGCAGCTCTGCTACCATTGGTGTGTGAGTGTGTCTCATTTGTAAGTTGGTTTGGATAAAAGCGTCTGCTAAATGAATAAATGTAAATGTAACTGACACACTATATTCACTACACTCATGGTACAGCATACCAAATAGGTTTTAACTACACCAATAACGTTGTTATTTTCAGTGTAAAAGTCTGCCAAGTCACCCCAAGTGAAATATCCTTTCCAACATTTCTCACTTTACATTTGGGATCAGCTCTCTCATTACACGCAGGCCAAGCATGACAGCGTGATGACTTAACCAGTGAACCGGCAGCGCTTTCTAACGGGCATTACTGCTCAGTCATGTGCTCAGTTAAGCGAACCTCAGAATGTGGGTCATGATTTAAAGGCGTAATAAATAACAATCAGTCGCTTATTCTATTTATTAGATATTATATCAGTCATTATCTCTTTGTAAATGAAAAACAAAAGCATAAAAGTGCTAATTCTGTCGTTAATCACTACATAATACCTGTGTGGGTTCTATAGACGAGCTGGCTCCTTTAACTTGGATGGAAAGTATTAATGTAACAAAATTTGATTTATTGTACTATTGGTTTTAAAGACATATTTAAACATACATCTCTGAATGCTTGGTGCTGCAGGAAAACCGTGGGAGTGAGAAATCCAGGCCAGAAGACTGTTAATCCAAGATTTATAAATAACCTCCATGCTTAAACCCTATTTAATCCCTAATGGAAGGCCTACAGAAGGCATGGTCTTTCTGATTGTTGTGGGCAAAACTGCTTGATTTTGCTGCATTTTGTGTGTGTTCTTTTTTTTTTTCAAAATTTATGCTGCAAGTTGTGGAGTTTTTTGTGCCTTTTTTTGCAGAAAACTACTTGAACTTTTGCAGTTAGATGAATTCGTGAAATTGAACTACGTGAAATTGCAGTTAGACGAATTCGTTCTGTACGCAGTGATGTTTGTTAGTAAATAATTAATCAATTTGTATAGCGCTTTTTACAAAGGACATTGTCTCAAAGCAGCTTTACAGAGATATCATTTTACATTTACATTTACAAGCGACTTACAAATGAGACACACTCACGCACCAATGGGAGCAGAGCTGCATGCAAGGTGCTAGCTTGCCATCGGGGGCAACTTAGGGTTCAGTGTCTTGCCCAAGGACACTTCGGCATGGGATCACCCGGGCCGGGATTCGAACCACCAACCCTACGATTAGTGGATTAGTGGACAACCCGCTCTACCGACTGAGCCACAGCTGCCCAAATGAAAAAATGAGACCTAAATGAGACCTATTAGCTACGATCATGTTCGATGCACGTGAGTCGAAGGGTTTTTTGTCGCTGAATGTGTGTTGTGACGACGTCACATGACAACTCTTGGCACAAATCTGCGTAAAATCTGGGGTTGCGAATATCATGGCTTTTGCTTTGTTTTGTGTCGATTTCTGCGAACGCAAAATCCTCGAGGGACTGACGTTATACGCATGCATGGGCGTAACCACGCACTCTTTGGGGGGGGGCCCCCCCAATGTTGAGGAAATACCAATCTGTCCCCCCCAATATACAGGAGAAAATATTCTCTATATGTTCCGTATTAAATTTCCCTGCCAACGGATCTGTCTTTTCTTCATCTATTCTATTTATTTTATTTATCTATTTATTTATTTATATTCTTTTTTAATATATTCACGTTGGTTACCGAAAATATGCCCCCCTCCCCGCCTCCAATTGTACACTTGGATTCGCCCAGACTCAACGCAAGGTCGGTGATGTATTGTAGCAGTTTCCCCACGCTGTGGGAGCTTCTATCACTCAGAAACCACGTGATTTCAAACAGTAACTGTAATCCTAAACCTATGTTCTAAATACAAAAATTCAGTATCAAATTTTGGAAGTTTGGCTGCGCGCGGGGGGGTTACCGCTTGGACCCCCCCAATGTCCAAGCGCTTGGACCCCCCCAATGTCCATAACATGGTTACGCCCTTGTACACATGCACACTTAATCATGTGCTAAACAATAAGCACTATTCATCACAGCATCAATTGCAACTGTTCTAGACATTTAATCACTTCCAAGACCTGTTTCCATCAATGATCATATCAAAATGTACATAAGGAGAATTTCCATCGTCTTCTAGCGAGTTCATTTAGCACATAAACTTTTTTTTTTTTGGTATAAATGAAATAACAGGCAACGCAATGTCTCAATACAAGACTTCTGGCACCATGCTCATTCATACCCACCCTCCGTATCTGTTGCACTGCTGATGACGTGGGTCAATTTGGTCTTCAGACTCGTGTAGGTGGCAGTGTTCTTGCTGGCCGACTCGAAGTGTCCTGTGCCCAAAGAAACGACACATTGCAGCGGGGTGCCCGGCCACAGACACTGGCATTCATGGATCGCCAGAGCTGTTGGATTGTTTACCAGCAAACCACCATCCTACAAGGAGATAGAGAGTGTCTCGTGAGTCTCACTACTACCTGCTTACATATAACACACACGCACACACCTTTTCTACATTAAATCTTAAATAATACTGTATCAATGTCTATTTACTGAAATTCAGGTCAAAAGGTTACAGACAAGCAAGGTATGCTTTTGGGATGCTTAAAACAACTCCCTATTAATTCATTAATCAATCTCAGGGTCAACATGCACACATACATTCACACATTCATTCGCACCTAAAGGCAACTCAGAGAAGCCAATCAACCGGCATGTCTTTAGCTAACCCATTATAATCCCAATGTTGTTTAGGGACAGCTTCAAATGGCAAGACAAGGTCCTCATTAGTGGACTGAAGGTCATAGGTATGGCCTCCCTGGTTTGGTGATTTCTTGAGGCCTCTGGAGTCTTGGTTCTGTCTTTTAGCTCCGCCACTCCAGGCTGGGCATAATGATTTTGCTCGCTAAGATCAATGTTCCCCTGTAAGGAAGTTTGGCAGTCAATGTGAAGAGTGCATACAAGACAACAGCATCTTTCATCCTAAGAACTAGGAAAATGTGTCGGTGCCGCAAGGTTTCTCAGAGAAAGGAACTTGGCGGGCAGAACTGAACATGGATGTGTGATGGGGTTTAGGGGCTAGGTAATAAAACTGGTGAAAACCCAGTGGGCTCAGAAACCAAATGAACAGTCTGCACGTTCATTCTGAATGCAAGGGTGCCATGAAATGTCCGCATGGACAAAATCAATCAAAACTGGCAAGACAAAACACAGACAAAGCTCAACAGGCCTTTTTTTTTATTTACAAAGTTTATCAATTCATTATTCATTCATCTTCAATCACTGGTTTATCCTGTTCACAATGTTGGGATGGACCTTGAGCAGATCCTGGGAACATTGAGGTAGTGATACAGAACACACTATAGATGGAATTCTAGTCATCGCAGCTGGTACCACACACACACACACACACACACACACACACACACCTCATTCACACCTAAGGGCAATTTACCCCATCTACCTACTGACGTGGGAGGAAACCAGAGAACAATAGGAAGCCCATGTGCACACAAGGAGAACATACACCAACAGTGACCAAGATCACCAATAATATGGAAGTATATGAATTAATGACAATATTATTTCATAATACACCTTTTATAATGAATATAATGCATGTTATTTACTAACTGGCTCACCATTACAATTACCGTATTTTCCGCACTATAAGGCGCACTATTATTTATAAGGCGCAGTCTCAATTACGGGGTCTATTTCTGTACTTGACCAATACATAAGGCGCACCGTGTTATAAGGCGCATACTGATGTTACGCCAACCAAAGTCGCACAACATATTTACACATTTTGGAACTCAGTCCACACATAAGGCGCACCGGATTATTAGGCACACGGCCGATTTTTGAGAAAATTTAAGGCTTTTAGGTGCGCCTTATAGTGCGGAAAATACGGTACAGAATCATCCCCAGCACAAAATCATTAAGTATCATTAAGTAGAGATCAAGCTATTGCCAGGAGCAATAGCAGACCATAAGCACAGTAATGACTTTGTCAGAAGCACTTATTAGTTTAATTCGTTTGGGTCCGACGTTTTCACATTTAGTAAAAACAAGGCTTAATCTTAGTTTTAAAATTTGGCCAAACTATTTGGAACACTCAAGTTTGTAAGGTGGGTTACACTTCTGAACTGCAAGAAATTCACAAGTGCATGCCCAGGATAGAAGAAAACAGGAGAACCAATTGATCCATGTGTTAACAGAGACTTGAGAGAGAACAGGAGGTAAAGAGAAATAGAAACAGAGACAGACAGAGTGAGACATAAACAAGGTTGTCACATTTGCTAGCAGACTTGAAGACCAACCAATCGGCATTCAAGCTCTTGGCTCCTTTGAAGCTTTTTCTCGCTTGTAGAGATCCATATCTGGACCAATGCCATGTTCTCACTCTAATGGAGGTATATTTAAATCCAAGTGGATTGAGGTTTGAAACAATAGCATGCTTAAAGGCAATGTGCACACTGGATTAAAGCTGGATTAAATCATAGCACAAATACCCAGCATGTAGCAGGGGAAAGGTCAGTTTCTTTCAGGAAATGTCTACTAAATTTGACTCTTTCTTAAATCAAGCAGAGCAAGACGTCGGGTTACTTTCCTTAGTTTGTCATGGGCTTTGGAGCAAATTCAGTACAAATCTGGGTGGTCGACTTTTGGTGGCAGTTGCTCGTGGAATAATAAATAGATTAGGATGTATGCTAAAACACATTGTTTTGAATTGTGCAAGCAAAATAAACAGCATTCTGTAGCTGAGGCAGCCACACGAAACATCTAACTTTAGTACATAAGAAGTGAATTAGGAGATGACTATTATAGGACAAGTTGATACTACAAAACACAACAAAATGCAGGAAATGTACAAAAAAAAACAAACTAGTGTAAGCAACAGATCCCTTGGTTGTGAGAGGATCTTAAAATGGTTGCGTACAGCTACTATAATTAAGCAATATCTCAGGAGCAAGTGTGTGGTTATACTGAATATCAGCACAGCTGTGATTCAGCCGTGGGCACAAGGCCATAGGGCGAGTTCTATAAGTCAAAATGTCTGCTGATGATGTCGCCAACACTAACGCAGTAACAGTTTTGAACTAGGAAGTGGAATTTTAAGTGCCAAACACAGCCGAACAGAGTGAATGAAGGACGTCTCAGTGCGGTTATAGGAAATATAAGGACTCTTGGAACACCAATCAAATCAGAAGACTAGAACTAACTGTCGTATAATAGGTCAAGTCTAAAAGAAGGTGATTCCATTATCAAATTATATCAAAGTTTGATTTACTGATTCTAACCATTGCTCTGGACAATTTTTGGGAACATTGATAGGAAAAGTTTGTCTGCTTTGTGCCCAGTGTTTGTGCTCCAGGCTCCGCTGTGAATGCATGTAGGATAAGCGGTACAGAAAATGGAGGGATGGATGGATAAATGCTATCTGCTCATCTTAACATTTGTGGCTCAGTTGGTAGAGCAGACTGTCCACTGATCGTAGGGTTGGCGGTTCGATTCCCGGCCCGCATGACTCTGAAGTGACTTGCCGAAGTGTCCTTGGGCAAGACACTGAACCCCAAGTTGCTCCCGATGGCAAGTTAGCGCCTTGCATGGCAGCTCTGCTCCCATTGGTGTGCGAGTGTGTGTGTGAATGGGTGAATGAGACACAGTGTAAAGCGCTTTGGATAAAAGCTATATAAGTGAGCCATTTAACATTTATCCTGACTTTTGTGATCCAACCCACCTTAATGGAAATAATCAAACCTTCCAAAATGTGCTTCACCATCATCAGCACAGAGAGCATTCCCAGGCATAAATCTATAACCGTGCGGTCAATGACAACAGCAATTAGCGAAAGATCTCCCAGTGACTTGGCAGAAACGGTAATTGTATGCTGCTAATCGATGATGATCCAGGGCTATAGCGGTTTAAGTGGAAGAACTTAAAACATTAGGAATAATTAAACTATTCTATAGTCTAGTCTAGGCATTTCCTCAAGCTAAACATTGAGACCCAAGTACACCCTAGGCATATTATAATAGAAATGCTCCTCTATATCCTGTGACCTTACATTCCTAGGATTCCTTACCATTAAAATCAAACAATATTGATCAAACCATTATTGATGGGTTATAAAAGTCGTCTTCATTCCCATGCTCCAGTACTGTCATCTAGCACGGACCAGTAATGAGAAAGAACACAAACTCTTATATGTGCTTGTTCGAAATTCAAGCGAAGGGTCAACATCATCGCCTTCCAGCCACACTAGAACATAAAGCACTGATGCTTTAGTATGATGGACAGCCATGACTCTCACTTGATTGCTTGGGGCAAAAGGTCATTACACGCAACATTATGCAATTACTCTGACTAGTTCTAAACCGTAACCTTTGACCTGAAAAGGCAGAGGATTCAAATGAGGTTGTCGTCATAAAACGTGAGAAAAGAAGGCAAGGCAGACCTTCTCCTCAGGCTAGGACCACACCAGGAAATGAAGCTATATCACCGAAGGCTGAAACACGCACATAAACATGCACGCATGCCTAAGCTCGATATTAAACCTCTGGTCTTTTAGAATGAATTGATGATTAATTTCACACTATTGAATTGCAAATGACCAATTAAGTCTCTCTATATAAAAACACACATGCATAATAAAGTGCACCCCATAAACCACAAAAAAAAAAAAATTTAATTGTGAAGCAGATTTGAATTTGAGATTCATGCATTATAAAATGTTGGTAATCACTCAATGTGAGTGAATGAAACATCAAGAATAAGATAAAAATATAAACATGATATATAAAATATAAACAATAAAAACATGGCTGTCTTGGTTCAATCATTTCACCTGCATTTTGTGTGCGAGAGAAACCATCTGGGTTATAAGATTTCACCATGCCCTTAGGCAGTCGATATAATCAACAAACATCTAATCTCTATGGACGTCGTAGCAGAGCAATCAAGCTGCACCGTAGGTGTGTTTTAGCCCAGTAAACATTCACCTGGCAGCCATGAGCCTTCCAGCCTTTAGTATTCAATGAGTATCTAAAGAAAAAAAAAAAAAAGGTGCCAGTAGGACAATCTGAGAATACACCCACTTTAACAGCTAAGCCAATAAAGAGCCTTCCATTCCTTCTGCCTCACATCAGACCTCCTATTAGCTCACGTGTGTTTCCGAAAACAATGCAGACAACGTGAAGCTATAGGCCTCGAGAGCTGAAGTAAGTGAGGCTCAATTTTCACTTCTCCTCTGCACTTTCTAAATTCTGCCTTGAGCGTCTTTCAGCTGTGCGAGGGTGCTCACAAACAAGCAAATCCAGCCTTCATGCCTGGATGCCGCCATGGCAGAGTCCATGGCAACTGCTGAAAAGATGCCATGCGTGGGCATTCAGAACCGACTTCCTGCCTCTGGGTCTTCCATGGTATAAAGCCTGCATATGTAAATGATGCAGAATTGTTGGGGAAGATGACAACTTGCCAATATCAATCTTCTTGAAAGGTGAGGAGTCTTTCATTCTTTGATTTATAGGACAGTTTACAAGAAAGTGGGCTCAGCGTTAACAGTGTTAACCCTATTACATTTCGACTCTCAGACATTTACATTTATTCATTTAGCAGATGCGTTTATCCAAAGCGACTTACAAGTGCACACTCATACACCAATGGTAGCAGAGCTGCATGCAAGGTGCTAGCTTGCCATCGGGGGCAACTTAGGGTTCAGTGTCTTGCCCAAGGACACTTCGGCATGGGATCACCCGGGCCGGGATTCGAACCACCAACCCCACGATTAGTGGATTAGTGGACAACCCGCTCTACCAACTGAGCCACAGCCGCCCATACAATTACTTATGTAAGGAGTAACACACGGCAGACGGTGCTGTTATAAACGTAGTGATAATCCACACCAGGGTGGTGCGATATGGCAAAGACGCAAAAAAACAGAGTGCCGTTAGCTAAGACGTCAATTATTTTCATCTAACAACATGGTCTGAAGTGTGTTATTCTGCTTATACCACAACGATTGGCCCACGATTACAATGCTTTATTTGTTCATGAATGAGTAACAATTTAAAAGTTTGGCATTTAATGTTATAGAATGTCCACGACAAGTCCGTTCCTGTCATCGCAAACGTAACAGCGGTGATAAACAGTCGTTCCCTTACTAGTACGTCCTTTTCTCCCCTCCTTCTCTTTAAAAGAGAACCTAGAAAGAATAATAAAAATAAAAAAAACTTCACCAATGTCAACAATTATTAGTCTTATATTATGTGGTGCATCCACTATTGAAATGCATATTTATAAGCAGTTTCTATAAAAAAAAAAAAAAAAAAAAAAAAAAAAAAAAAAAAAAAAGGAGTAAGGTATTAGAATAAGTACATTAATATGAAACTACTGTTTATTATCCATTTAGAATCGAGAATTCAACCACACTGTGGTATTATTTATTTATTTATTTATAAGTTCACATGTACTGTGTGGAGTTGAAGATATGACATGGCTAGTCATGGCAAGACAAGTGGCTTATTGTGATGCGATTGGAAGGAAGCAGAACGCTCGGTGGGCGTGAGTGGAAAAATAAAAGGGCACCATATGAAACACAGTTTTACCTCAGAGCTTTTGCTGTGCTGAAAACCCGTCGGATGCTTTTTAAAAAGCAGTAAACAGAGAACAGCAGGATCCACCAGTGTCAGCACTTCAGAGCTAAACTTTGGGTTTTAGAAGAAGGCTGTCATTGGCATAAAAAGGCACTCGATGCCATCTTAAATACCATCTAAAAGAGCTTGGGAGGGCCCTAGCACCAGCAAAACCAACAAGAGCGAAAAGGAGCAGTGTGGGCACGCTCATATTCTGGGAACGATAGGAAGGCGGCATTTAAAAGAATTGGTGTATAACTGTTAAGCATGACACGTCAATAGCAATACCAGAAAGATTCTTGTGTGTGAGCTTCTGCACCTTTACTCGAAGTGGCTCTGAAATGCATGGTCAGGATAAATTCTTTATTTATTTTAAAGAAGAAGAAGAAACCAACATGTTACCAACCAACAAAATATGCACTAGTGCTGTAATTCAAACTGATATTTGATAAATATAAAAGTAAAAAGCTACGTCAGAATATTTACCTGCAAAAAGTTGCACACTTGGGTTACAGACACACACACGTGATTAAGTCGATTTACTGAGCTCTGCTTGCAGCTTATGCAAAGCACCTGTGTGTATTACATGCCTCTTAGGTTGGCAGACTTTGTGACCAACAAAAAAAAGTATGGACCGAAAATGCAGACTGAATTAAAGAACTAGCATTTTCCCCCCTTTACAGTCAAATGTGATACAATGGAACATCCATCCATTCATCAATCCATCTTCTACCGCTTATCCTTATTGGGGTCACAGGAAACCTAGAGCGTATCCCAGGGAGCATCGAGCACAAGGCGGGGTACACCCCGGACAGGGTGCCAATCCATCACACATACACACACACATTCATACACTACGGACACTTTGGACATGCCAAACAACCTACTATGCATGTCTTTGGAATGGGGGAGGAAACCCCGCACGGGGAGAACATGCAAGCTCCGCACACACAGGGTCACGGTGGGAATCTAACCCCCAACCTCGGAGGTGTGAGACGAACGTGCTAACCACCAAGCCACCGTGCGCCCACAATGGAACATAAGAATTTTTGTTAAAAAAGGTTAATCTAATATACACTCATCAAGCACTTTATTAGGAACACCTATACATCTACTCATACATACAATTATCTAAAATCAGCCAATCATGGGACAACAGTGCAATGCATAAAACCATGCAGATATGGGCCGGCCATTTCAGGTAATATTTAAATCCACCATCAGAAATATGTGATCTCAGAGATTTTGACTGTGGCAGGATTGTTGGTGCCAGACGGGTTGGTATGAGTATTTCTCTAAGTGCTGATCTCCTGTGATTTTCAACAGTCCAGGCTGGTGGAGGTGGTGTAATGGTGTGTGAAAGGTTTTCTTGGCACACTTCGCGCTTGTTAATACCAAATCAATCATCGCTTGAATGCCACAGCGTATTTGAGTATCGTTAATGACCATGTGCAACCCTTCATGTCCACAATTTACCATCTTCTAAAGGTTACTTCCAGCATGATCATGCACCATGTCTCAAAGCAAAAGTCATCACAAACTGGCTTCATGAACATGACAATGAGTTCAGTGTCCTTCAGTGGCCTTCCCAGTCTGAATCCAGTAGATCACCTTTGGGATGTGGTAGAACAGGAGATTCACAGCATGAACGTGCACCTGAAGAATCTGCAGGAATTGAGTGGTGCAATCTAGATGCAAACTAGTGGACCAGAATCTCAAAGGACTGTTTCCAACATCTTGTGGAATCCATGCCATGAAGAATTGAGGCTGTTTTCAGAGCAAAAGGGAGACCCTACCCAGTATTAGTACAGTGTTCGTAATAGAAATAAAAGTGCTCGGTGAGTGTATTTCCCCATATACACTGCCTCATGAATAGTCCAAGTTATAATGATCACATTAATCACAGTACATTTGATTTAATTTAAGAATATGGCTGCCACCCTTATTATGCAGCGGTTTATAAATAGCACTTTATCCAGAATATCCTATTATGTTTTTATAACCAACAGATCATTGTTAAATGAAGTTAGAGTGAATTAAGTCATTTAGATATACTAAACGGAGGTCATGAAATTGTAATATGTGCATGGATATAATCTAATTCATCACACATATAATTAGCAATTTTGAATCGTAAAATTAATCAAATAACGCCAATGTTTTAGAAAAATAAAAAAAAACAACAACAACAAACCCACATACCCATGGTTTGAAGGATAAGCTGATCAAGCTACACTTATGGATCATTAAGATAATTCAT